>JAOWBN010245782.1:0-11849 GCA_028565015.1 Pinguicula moranensis | reverse complement strand
CAGTTTCCAAGGCTGTTATTCTTCAATGACTTTTCCACAGTAACCTCTTCAGGCGAATATGGATGCAATCTTCCAATTTAAGGTGAATGGCTTGGCGCTAGGGCACGAACAATCGCAATTTGGGAATTGCGGGATTCCCTCGGATCTCCTGAAGCGGGTCCGCCACCGTGAGGTTCGCTGGAGGCGCCAAGATTCACACTGGCAGATGATTCGGTAGTTTCTTTCCTCTCCTTTTTGAAAAACCATTTGAGAAATCCAATTTTGTGGAAGTAACCCTCTGTCGAATGGCCAAATTTCTTACAATCGTTGCAATATACTTTGATTTGTCGATCTCCCCCTTGCGAGATGATGATTTCGCTGATTTCTATGGCGGATTTGACTGTGCACATGAAATCAGTCCACTGCCTAGGCCCAATGATGGCTCGATGCCGTTGTGTTTAGTTTCCTGATGTAAGATCTTCGGGCGTGCTGCCTCACGGTGGAGAGAAGCATAAGCGGCTTCGACTGAGGGTAAAGGTTCAACTTCAATATATCCCTACGGAAAGCGTCATATCCGGCGTTGATTTTGGCGAGAAGTTGGAATAACTGCATCTCCTGACGAAGCCGGTTGGAAATTGTGATATCTTTGTCGTGCTTCATGGGGTTAGGCTGACGTCTATCGATGTCGTGCTTCATGGGGTCTCCAGGGTGGTTAGGCGGCTCTCCATCACAATGGATGTCAAACTACTATAATCATGTTCGTGAGTTGCATTTTTTTTGCTATCACTCTGCAATCAAGCAGGCACTAGAAAAAAAGATTTAGTAAGAGCTCACTTCCCCAGATGTAACCCTCAAATTCAGTATTTCTAGTTTCTCTCAAAATAAAGGTTTAAAATATAGTGAGGGGACAGATTCACTCGTTGTTACCACTATCTTTGTTCTTTTGAATTCCATTTCAAATGCAATGAGAACTAATGTTCATAGACCTACTAATGTATGCTAATCAGACAAGAAATAAGGTCAACAAGGTACTACAGATGAATCATGAACCAAACAACTCAATACAAATAAGGAAGGAATTGAATGAAAAATTACCCAAAAATTATGAAAACCACCGAGATGAATCAAAATTCGATTTCTAGAATAGAAGATAAAGGTATTCTAGACCAACAAAAAAAACTCTCATTTTTTTTATTTTTGGTTTTTTTAACAAAACAATAATTTATTTATTTATTTATTTATTTTAAAAACCTATGTCGATTGAAACCTTACAAGGACTCGAAAAGTGAAAACGGAATGAAAACATGTTTCCTAAGTGACTCCCAAAATAGACCATGAAAAAAAAAATTGGACTGAAAGGGGCAATTTTCATTTTTTATATCTGAAATGACAGACAAACACGATTAAAATTTAGAATATGGATGAATTTCCAACCAGAATAATTTCAAACTCCGATACCAAATGATGTGAATTTTTGTTACGATATATACTGTATAGATTTATATTAATTAGTCAAAAGAGGCACATTAGTCATTTGATGATGTAAGTAGGGCTATTTCCGATTCTTGTAATTCTCCCAAATAAGGGACACTGCCGCGCTTGGCATTTTCAGAACAGAGAAAACATTTTGAAGCATTTCGATCTCTTCAAACTCATCCGAAATCTTCAATTTCTACATGGTATCAGAACGATAATGCTTTTTCCGCTGTATCCGATCGATTGCGAAAGCTTTGTCCTCTCTATTTCTTGTAATTCGACATGGGTGACGCCTCCAAAACTGTTGTGGTTTCCGGCAGTGGAGTTCCGATCAGTACCTATGGACTTCTTCCTAGTGATCAGCCCGAAAACGTGATTACTCCAGTAGTGTTTCGAGGTAACAACTATGAGGAGTGGTGCGTGTAGCGTTGTGCGGATTGCGCAAATGGAAGTACATTGAAGGTAAAGTCGCCCAACCAACAACCGATGAAGAACTGGATGAGTGGTTGACTTTGCAATCGCTGCTCGAATCTTGGATATTAAATACACTCGATATCAAGCTGCGAAAAACGATTTCGTATCACGAAAATGCTGCCTTACTATGGACATACATGAAAGAACGCTTCTCGGTGGGTACTGGCGCGCGGTTATATGAATTGAAATCCTTATTGCATGATTGTAAGCAGCGAGGTGAAGATCTCGTTGTGTATTTTGGGCGATTAACTCATTTGTGGGATGAAATTGCTACATATGAGCCTTTGTTAGAATGTGTGACTCAAGGTTGCCCGCGCAAGGTTACGGAAAAGGCTCAGAACGGCAGGATGCCGAAAAATTGCATCAATTCCTTCTACGATTGGATGATCATTATGGAACTCTACGATCGCAGATCTTAAATATGGATCCGACACCTTCTCTCATGCGAACCTATTCGATGATTATGCAAGAAGAAACTTTGTACACCATGGCGCGTACTCGTGACTCTAAACCGGATGCAGTAGCCTTTGCTAATCAGACATGTTTTTCGTCTGAAGAAACTGATGAAGTCACTTGTGATCACTGCAAGAAAAAGGGCCACACCATCCAAACGTGTTATGCTTTACACGGGTATCCGGAACACTGGTGGCAGGGTGGTCGTGGCCGCCGAGGACGTGGAGGAGGCGTAGCTGCTCTTTGGCGCGGACAGTCCGGACAGTCCGGATTTGGTCGTGGACAACAACGAGCTACGCAGCAAGCTAATGTGGCTACTGGCTCGTCAGTTTCTATGCCGGATCTTACGGCGGATCAATGGACTGCTATTCTTGATGCTGCTACAGCTCATCGCTCGCGTATTCTTGGCAAAAAATTTATCGGTAAGCAGCAAAATTGGCTTCTAGATACCGGCGCTTCCCAGCTCATGACCAGAACTTCATCTAAGCTGTCCTCGGTCAAATCTACACAACCGGTTACCATCAGTATGCCTAATGGAGAATGCACGATTGCTGACAATAAAGGAATTACGAAACTCGGGCATAACATCCATGTGGATGATGTTCTTCTAGTCCCGTCTATGAAATGCTCTCTTCTTTTTGTCTCTCAGCTTACTGATCAATTGAATTGCATTGCATTGCCTCGTTTACTAATCAGTGTTGTGTTATTCAGGACCTATCTACGAGGACGGTGATTGGAGCGGGGATGCAGCGTGATGGGGTTTACTACTTGCAGGGGTTGCAGAACGCTCGAGCCTCAGCTATGTTGGGCACTGATCTGTGGCATCAGAGGCTGGGGCATCCCTCTGAGCGTGTGTTGCAATTTATTTCTGGCATTTCTAGTTCACATAAATCTCAGCCATGTGATGTTTGTCTTAGAGCGAAACATTCTCGTCGTTGTTTTCCAGAAAGTTCTAGTCGTGCTGATTCATGTTTTGAATTGATACCTTGCGATGTTTGGGGACCTTATCATGTTCATTCATTCCACTAGTGGAGCACGCTATTTTCTGAGTATTGTTGATGATTTTTCACGCGTTGTCTGGATTTATTTAATGGTGGAAAAATCTGCCGTAAGCACTATATTTTGTACTTTTTCTGCGATGGTGTTGCGCCAATTTGGCAAACATATTCAAATCGTGCAAAGTGATAACGGAAGTGAATTTATGTGTCTTCGTGAATATTTTGTCTCTGAAGGCATTTTGCATCGTACTTCTGTAACCTACACGCCTCAACAGAACGGGCGGGTTGAGCGAAAACATCGCCACATCCTTAATGTTGCTCGGTCTCTTCGTTTTCAAGCAAGTGTTCCTATTAAATATTGGGGTGAGTGCGTGTTGACTGCGGGTTTTCTGATCAATCGTACTCCAAGTCCATTGCTTGGTAATAAAAGTCCTTATGAAGTTCTGCATGGTCGCCCTCCTGTTTATGATATGTTGCGCATTTTTGGTTGTCAGTGCTATGTTCGTTCTCGCTCCCGAGACAAGTTTGAGTCTCGTAGCCATCCATGTGTATTCTTGGGTTATCCGTATGGCAAGAAGGGATGGCGCGCTCTCAATCTTGTCACTAATGAGTTTGTGGTCTCGCGTGATGTTATATTTGTTGAGAACAAGTACCCCTTTGCTGATACCAGTGACTCTTTGGCTGATATGTCAGCCGTGTGTCCAACCACTTCAGAGTGCCATCCGATGGCTGTGTTGCCGTGTTCAGCTGGAGGTGAGCAGCTGCTGCCGTGTGCAGAAAACTCTAGAGGGGTGACAGAAGATGCTGCGGTTCCTGCAGCTGGCAGTGATTCTTCGGCTGACACTTCAGAGTGCCATCCGCTGGCTGTGTTACCGTGTTCAGTTGGAGGTGAGCAGCTGCCACATACCAATATTGCAGGAGATCAGCCGTGTGCAGAAAACTCTAGAGGGGTGACAGAAGATGCTCTGGGTAAGGGGCACAGACTCAAGAAACCATCGGTTAGGCTTCGTGATTATGTAGTCGGATCTGATCTTCCTGATAGTAAATCCTCTCACGCTTGTGCCTCCTCTTCAATGATCGCCTCAGGTACGCGTTATCCGTTAGCCAATTATGTAAGTTGTGCTAGATTTTCTGCAGTGCACTCACAATTTTTGGCAGCGGTTACCTCTGGCTCCGAGCCTCGCACATTTGCAGAGGCCGTACGATCGCCCGACTGGCGGTCGGCTATGGCTGCGGAAATCACAGCTCTCCAGGAAAATAAAACCTGGAGTCTCACTCGACTTCCTCCCCACAAACATGCTATTGGGTGTAAGTGGGTTTTTCGAATCAAGTACCATGCTGATGGCACGATTGAGCGTTATAAAGCTCGTTTGGTGATATTGGGCAATCGACAAATTGAGGGAATCGATTTCAATGAAACTTTTGCACCCGTTGCAAAACTTCTAACTGTGAGAACTTTTCTTGCTGTGGCTGTGTCTCGGGGATGGCATTTACAACAGATGGATGTCCATAATGCTTTTCTTCATGGGATACTTGATGAGGAGATTTACATGCGGCTTCCTCCCGGTTTTCATGCATCACCCGGTCAGGTATGTCGGCTTCATAAGTCATTGTACGGTCTTAAGCAGGCACCTAGATGCTGGTTCGAAACCTTCGGTCGAGTATTGACTACCTATGGATTCGTCCAATGTGTTCTGGACACTTCTCTATTCAGTTTGATTCGTGGTGATGTGTGCATTCATATTCTTGTTTACGTTGATGATCTCATTCTTGCCGGTAATTCTTTGAGCGCTCTTGCCTCTTTCAAGTCCTATTTGAGCCAACATTTCAAGATGAAGGATCTAGGGGTCTTGAAATATTTTTTAGGGATTGAAGTTGCTCGCAATTCCCAAGGCATATTTCTTAGCCAACGTAAGTATGCAATGGATATTCTCAATGAATGTGGACTCTCTGGTTCTAAGCCCGCTAAGTTTCCAATGGAAACTAATCATCAACTCGGTCTTGATTCACGGCCATGTCTTGTTGAGCCCGCGAAATATCGTCGTCTTGTTGGTCGCCTTATCTATTTGACCATCACTCGACCGGATTTGAGCTATGCCGTCCACATTCTTGCCCAATTTATGCAGAAACCAACACAAGGGCAATGGGATGCTGCTCTTCGCGTTGTTCGCTACTTGAAGGGTCATCCGGGACAAGGTATTCTGTTACGTAAGTCTCTTTCTCTCGATCTTGTGGCTTACTGTGACTCTGACTGGGCCAGCTGCCCGCTTTCTCGTCGCTCGGTGACTGGTTTCATTGTTTTTTTGGGAGGATCTCCCGTCTCGTGGAAAACAAAGAAGCAAGTGACCGTTTCTCGGTCCTCTGCCGAGGCTGAGTATCGTTCCCTCGCTGCGGTTACTTGTGAGCTCAAGTGGCTACGGGGACTTCTTTTATCTCTGCAGATATCTATTCCTCTACCGATGCGTATTTATTGTGACAGTCAGGCGGCGATACATCTTGCTGCTAATCCGGTCTTTCATGAACGGACTAAGCACATTGAGATCGATTGTCATTTCATCCGTGATGAGTTAAAACGTGGTGTGATCGCCACGTCTTATGTTCATACATCTCGGCAACTTGCAGACATATTCACTAAGGCACTTGGGCTTGATAAGTTTCAACAATTTCTTCGCAAGCTTGGCATTCTGGATCTTCATGCTCCAGCTTGAGGAGGGATGTTACGATACCATTGTATAGACTTACTGTCAATATACCAATTTGTATACATTACTCAGGGGTAGATTAGTCACTTCAACTTGTAAGTAGGGTTGTTTTGTTTTTCGTGTAAAACTCCCTATAAGGGATCTGGCCGCAAGTTCCAGTACAGATAGAGAAAGCAATTTTCAATCTTCCACAGAAACAATTCTTCAAGTTTCTTCAGTTAACCCTCTTCCCCTCTGATGCGCATTATCTCCTACAATATATGTGGATTGGGATCTCCATACAAAAAAATGGAAGCACGTGATTTGGTAAGGTCACAAAAGGTTGAATTTTTGTGTCTTCAAGAAACAAAACTAAGGGACATGAGTAGGGGTACCTGCCAACAATTATGGCCAAATGATTATTTTGCGTGGGATCATAACAACATTGTTGGGAGCGCAGGCAACATTCCGTGTATATGGAATAACTCAGTATTCTAAATGACAAGATCATGGAGTGAAGTAGGACTATTGAAAGTCGAAGGTTTATGGGGGTTTTCTCTAACTCCTGTGAAAATCCATAATGTTTACTCTGCAGGTACTAGAATACAGAAAAGAAGTATTTGGTTGGAGATCCTCAATATGTTGTCTATTGATAGATCTGGAAAATGGTGTGTTGTAGGGGACTTTAACGCCACCTGATTTAGGGCTAAACGTAAAAGTAGCTCATCACAAGTCATCTCTGAGTTACACGAATTTGATTAATTCATCTTAGACTCTCAGCTTGTTGATCTAACTCTTCAAAGGGTGCGCTACACTTGTATCTCTAGAGGGGGGCCAAAGTTGTATCAGGCTCAACATATTTATGTTATCCGGGTCATAGTTGAATCAAAAGCCTGAGATGCATCAGATTGGATTGGATCGTACCTTATCTAATCATTGACCATTATTGTTGAAAGTGGATGAGGTGAATTGGGGGCTAAAAGTATCTTGTTCATTGAACTGTTGTGAATTAGCTGAAGGCTTTATGGACTTTGTGAAGAAAGAATGATACTCTATGTTCATTCACGGTAGGAGCAACTATGTTTTGTATGAACAACTCAGGCTTCTAAGAAAATCTCTTACAGACTGGAACAGAGAGGTTTTTGGTTCAATAAATAAAAACAAAGGATTTGAGGCTGTAACTTGGCATGTTTGATGCATAAATGGAGAGGAGGTACCCTACTTGTGAAGATGAAATACTTAGATTGGAGTTAAGAAACCAACTACAACAACAACTCTGCAATAATGAATCTATTTGGCAGCAAAAGTCACGATCAAATGGTTCACTGAAGGTGATTGTTGACCATAGAACGAATCTAGTTGAATAGAACGCATCTATTCGTATAATTCATTTAAGTACGAATACAGACTCATATCTAATTGATGCGGAAGCTGTGTCTGAACCGTAATCTCTTGGTCTGAAATAATCACGTTGAAGGGGCTATAAAAGTCCCTTTGGAATCCACGAACCATCTCTTCCCCGAGGGTGATTGGGAACAAGCAAAAAGAAAACTTATATTTCTGATTCTCAACGCATGAGAGTTGTGAGAGATTGTATATCAATCTCTGTAGGCACATAGCCTTTATATAGAAATTTACCTGGGTAGTTAGATGGGCTTGCGGTTATGTGGGCTTTAGGTTTAATTAAATAATTAAACGAATTAATTATATTAATTAATCCAACATTGATGATAACACTAGGTACTTTCATGCCAAAGTCAAAGGCAATAGGAGGAAATCCAACATTAAAGTACTAATCATCAATTAAGTTCAGACTGGTGCGGGTGGAATAGCTCACAAGGATGAGAATGCAGCCGAGGGCTCTAAGAGCCGCGATACCAAATCTGCAGTCAGTATGAGCACTATGCAAATTCATGCCAGTTAACATATTCATCACTCACCTTACGCAGTGCAGTAGCCCAAGCACACGCGACCGATGTTGCTCTAAACTCTCCGGCTAGATCATCCTTTGGACATGGCAATGGTCTCCGTTCTCCCTACTCAAAATCCTGTCAAAGTCCCATTCTCGCTTATTGGGCCTATGCTAGGAAACCCTATTGGAAATTTTGTTGCTCCATTTGGGCCACGTAATTATCATGATGGTGGGCCTCGATTCTCAGCCCAAGCACCTGGACATTTTAATGCAGGCGAAATTGTTTCATCTGGGCCTCTACCTTTATTATCTCAACCCAATTTCTCTGGAGGACAACACTTATTCCTTCAAATCCTTTTGGGCTGAATATTGTTCAAGGTTATAATAACTATTATTCAGGGCCTCAACCCATTCCGTACCATTAAGTCACCACTCAAGTTTATCTAATATTGTGTCAGACTGGTATATAGATACTTGGGTCTTCGCTCATATGACTCCATCTCAGACCAACCTTGATACATTAGCTCCCTATACAGGTAACACTCGTGTTTTTGTTGGAAATGGTACCCCCTATCCCTATTATTCATATCGGAACTGCCTCTACTATTCTACCTTTACTTGAGGTGTTTGTCGTTCCCTCACTCACTAAAAATATTTTGTCAATAATTAAACTCACTGGTGATTTTTTTCTTGGTCACTTTTATTGATCATTGTTTTGTTGTACAAAGTCGTCACAAAGGACAAGTGGTGATAACCGGAAGATCTGATAGAGACTTATATGTACTTGAATTCATTATTCCTTTTTTTTGCTACTACTCTTTCATTTTGTCAACCTCGTAACTCTTTTGATATATGACATGTTAGACTAGGGCATGTTTCATCTAATATTGTGTCACTTCTAAATAAGCAGGTCGTATTTCTTTGAATTCATTGCCTTCTTCCCCTAATATGTGTTTCTTATGAAATGGCCAAAAGCCATCGTCTTATGTGATCTTTTTTTTATGACTACTCTAGGTTCAATTGGTTTTATACCCTTAAACACAAATCTGAATTTTATGAAACATTTGTTCATTTTCATGCATTTGTTGAGAAAACAACATTCCTCATCTATCCAACAATTTCAAAGTGATGGTTGTACCGAATTTACTAGTAATCACTTCAAAAATCGTCTTAGTCAGCATGGCATCCATCACTTAATTTCATGTTCATATACACCTGCTCAAAATGGTCGTGCTGAACGAAAACACCATCACATCACTGAAATGGGTCTCACTCTTCTCTTTCACTTCCATGTTCCTTTGTCTTACTAGGTTGATGCGTTCAATATTGTTGCTTATATCATCAACCGGTTACCATCACCTCTCCTTGCAAGTATCTCTCATTTTGAGTTATTGTACGGTTTTATTCCTCGCTAAGATCATTTTCATCCTTTTGGCTATCTCATTTTTACGTGTTTACGTGACTATGCTCCCAATAAATTCTCCCCTCGGAGTAGGGGTGTCCAACGGTCTTAGCGATAGTGGTAAGCCCCTCACCGCTTCCGCTTTCGCTAAGTTAACGGATTTGAAAATTTCATCCGCTTCCGCTTCCGCTAACCGCTATTCCGCTTCCGCTACTTTCGCTAAGATAGCGGTAACGATAGCGGAATCCGCTAATTCCGCTAATAAATAAATGCTAAGATAGCGGTAGCGATAGCAGCCTATGGATGATTTATTTTTTTGACAGCTTATCAAAATCTTATAATCTTTTATAACCTTTTCAGCAAATTAAACTCGTACATCCAATGAATCAAAGATATAAATTTTCTGCTAAAACAAGTAGTAGAAACACGAGTTATAAAAAGAACCTTAGGATCTGAAGCCTGAACTTTGACTTTCGTTGCTTAGTAGCTTTTCTTTCCCTTCGAAGTTCGACTGTCATTGCTTAATCTGAAGTGTCCGTGTCCGTGAAAACTAGAAAGGATCTGAAGTCTGAACTTCGAAGTTTGACTGTCGCCGTTGCTTAATAGGTTTTATTTTTGAGTTACAAAGGAAGACTGAAATTCATTGAAACTTGAAAGTTGAAACTGAACGGAGCAGCGGCCGGTTGAAACTCGAAACCCTCAAATCTCAATTCTCTTCAATTTTAGATTGAATATTGAATAGCGATCAGGTCTGCCTCGATTTATATTTTTGATTTTTTTTTAAATTTTTTAAAAGTTAAATAATAACGGTACTAACGGAATTAGTGAAACACCGCCATCGCTTCCGCTAATATAGCGGAATGCATTTTGTTCACCGCTTCCGCTTTCACTATTCCGTCGGAAGCGGAATAGCGGAAGCGATAGCGGAAGTGATAGCGGTTTTTCGAATTCCGCTTCCGCTGGACACCCCTGAACCTAGGAAGCAGTAGTTTTTTCATAACTTAGAAATAGCATACTAATTACTACAGGAGTTTAGACACACACATACATTGAAGGAATGAAGGTTTAAGATATCAAACTACTGTTATATTTTTTTTTTATATAAAAAGGTAGATAGAATCTACTACGAGTGGCTTTGGCTTTAGGTGTGGATTCAAACCAAACCAACTACAAATTGGTGTTCTTACAATATTGCCATTACAAAAAACAACAAATTTTTCTCATGGCAACTAACAATTTAGAAATAAACTACTGTTATGTTGCTCAGTCCCTGGAGCAGCAAAAAAGAGTGTAATACGAAGTTGATCATTTTTAACCAAATATCTTTATCATTACATGGAACTTAGACCACCATTGAACTTTTAGAATCTAATGTGCCCATTGATGATTGATATTTCGCCATGCATGAATGCATCTCATGTGTGGGCAGGCAACAGACGATAGTGGACATAATGGACTTCATTCTTGGCTACCTGTTTTATGTTATTTTGTTTGTTTGGACTTTATACTTATGGTTTTAGAATTTATTACTAGTTAGTTTGTTTGGAATTTGGAATTCGGAGTTGGTTTCTACTTTCTTGTTTGCTTATTCTATTATGTGCGAATTTTCATTTTTGCACTGTTAGCTGCTAGGTAGGGCTTGTTGTGCCTTGTTGTTGGAACAAAAGTCATACTTGAGTAGCCAAGACACATGCGTAGCAGACAACGGCACACTGGCCAGATGTGGAAAAATGGAAAAGTGGCATACAATTGTGCATGCGCGAAAAAAGAATTGCAGACATTGCTATTAATGATGTTTTATCCTTTTTGATATCTTTGTAGTATATATAACGGGTGTAATGCTTTGTGAGAAATATCAGAAGTTATACAAGTAAAAAGAATTCTCTCGGTTTACAATTTGGTATCAGAGCTAGGTTTTTTAAACCCTAATAAATATTTCGTCTCCGTCACTTCCGCCCCAATTCCGGTGTCGTTACTGCTCCTACAACACCGAAACTTGTCCCAAAACGTAGCCCATCTTCTCCTCTATCAGATCCACTCCACATCGGACATTTTTTTGGCTACCACGCACCATCGCCAGAAAATGCGACCAGCAGTGGTTTTTTGCCCTTTACGGGCGCGTCTGGCATTGAAATCACGCGAAATCACCGCCGTTACGATCGTTATAAGGAGAGCTTTCTTCACGTAGATTTTAAGTTTCCAGATCCACTGCCATGTGCCGCCACACACTGCCGCTCCGCCACCGCGCGCCGGCCACGCACCGCCGGAGCCCGGAGTTAGAATTTTTATCCCGGTTTGCTCGTCGCAACTGTCCAATCGGTTTTCGTTGATTAGGTTCCATTTAATATATATTGATATTTTATTGAATAATGATGAATTATTTGATTAGATTTATCATAATTGCCTAAACTTGGGAATCCAATTAGGCATTATTGATGTTGTTTGTGAATTGGGTAGTGATGATGAAGTATTGA
>JAOWBN010245771.1:0-11849 GCA_028565015.1 Pinguicula moranensis | reverse complement strand
CAGGGGAACGCATTGCTGGCTCATGGAACAACCGATCGACAAGCATGGTTATGGCATCGCCGATTAGGTCACCCATCATCTAGATAGCAAAGACTTTTGTTTCCTCAGTTTTTTTCTCAGCACAATAAATTTACTTGTGATACTTGCTGTTTTGCTAAAATTCATAGACAGTCATATCCTTTGACAAATACTCGTTCTGAACATATTTTCTCCGTAGTCAATTCTGATGTCTGGGGTCCTGCCCCCAACTATTAAAATAGTCCATTTCGGTATTTTTTGCTCTTTATTGATGACTGTACTTGCATGACTTGGGTCTATTTTCTTAAACATAAATCTGAAGTCTTCAAACTATTTTCCACATTCCATGCCATTATCCATACCCAGTTTCATAGAAAAATTCAAATTCTTAGGTCTGATAATGGGGGGAATTTGTGAACCACCATATGACTGAGTTTGCCACCAGGGAAGGACTCATTCACCAAACGACTTGCTCACATACCCCACAACAAAATGGCGTATCTTAACGCAAGAATAGAATCATTCTCGAGATCACCCGTGCCCTTATGCTCGAATCTAAATTGCCATCTCATCATTGGCCTGATGCAGTATCTACTGTAGTTTACCTCCTCAATCGCCTTCCCACAAAGATCCTCAAACTCCGAACTCCATTTCAAGCCCTCTCTGAACAAACCACCATCCCATCTACCCTCTCCCTTCCTCCTCGAATCTTCGGATGTTCAGTATTTGTGCATATCCAACGACATGATCGGAATAAACTCGAACCCTGTGCTGTGAAATGTGTCTTTATTGGCTATGGCGCCAATAAAAAGGGTTATCGTTGTTTTGATCCTGTCAAAAATCAGACTTATACCACCATGGATTGCACTTTTTTGGAAATCGAGTATTTTTATCATAACCATACTAGCAACCAGGGGGAGAATGATCCAGATGATTGCTTCGATTGGTTACTTAGCCCAGAGACCCTGCCCGAGGTAGTTCCCATTAAGCTGACACCCAGAGTCCCAACAGAGCATGCCCCAGAAAGCATAGTATCAAGTCCTATAACAGATGTCCATTCTCCAGCAATCTTTCCCTCCGGACGTCTTGAGGTAAGCACTTCTGAACCCAGAATAAATACTGATGTTGAGACTGCAGGGGTTAGATATATCTTACCACAGAGAAGTACCAGGGGAGTACCTCCAAAAAGATATGTGCCCGAGTATGAACCACGCACATCAAAATATCATGTAGCTAATCTGGCTACAGATTTAAGAGTATCAGTGGCAGTACCGAAAAACATCCAGGAAGCAAAACAGAGCAATGAATGGTGTCAAGCAATGGAAGAGGAAATGATGGCACTAGAAAAGAATGAGACGTGGGAAAGGTGCAAGTTACCAACAGGAAAATGACCAGTGGGGTGTAAGTGGGTGTACACTGTGAAATATAAAGCAGATGGATCAGTGGAACGTTACAAAGACAAGCTGGTAGCAAAAGGATATACACAAACGTATGGGATCAATTATTCTGAAAATTTTTCTCCAGTGGCGAAAATTGATACCATTCGGGTACGTTTTTCCATTGCAGCAAATCTAGACTGCCACTCCAACAATTCGATGTGAAGAACGCTTTCCTACATGGAGATCTCAAAGAGGAAGTATACATGGAAGCTCCTCCAGGGTTCGCCAGCACATTTCAGAAATCTGAAGTGTGCAGATTAAAGAAGGCACTGTATGGCCTAAAACAATCTCCTCGAGCTTGGTTCGGACGTTTTACGGCAGTAATGAAGAAACATGGATACAGACAAAGTCATTCGGATCACACCTTATTTTTTAAGAAGAGGGGAGTGCTGGTAACATGTCTGATAATCTATGTAGATGACATGATAATTACTGGAAGTGATACCGAGGAAATGAAAGATCTGAGAAGGAACTTGTTTGAAGAATTTGAGATGAAAGATTTGGGAGATTTGAGTTTTTTCCTGGGGATTGAAGTTGAGAGAAGTCAGGAAGAAATATTCATATCTCAAAAAAAGTACATCCTTGATTTGTTGGCCGAAATCGGACTTATGGATTGCAAACCAGCAGAAACACCAATCATGGCAAACAACAAATTACAGATGATAGAAGGGGCACCCATGGCAGACAGGGAGAGATACCAGCGACTTGTCGGAAAACTAATCTATCTAGCTCATACCAGACCAGATATAGCATATGCAGTAGGGGTGGTGAGCCAATTTATGCAAACCCCGCAAGTAGATCATATGGAGGCAGCAATGAGAATAGTGCGATACTTGAAGGGGTCACCTGGGAGAGGGATTCACTTCAAGAAAAATAATCACCTTAGGCTTCTTGGATACACTGATGCTGACTTGGCTGGTAATCCAGTCGACAGAAAATCAACAGCAGGATATTTTATGATTGTCGGAGGAAACCTTGTCACATGGAAAAGTAAGAAGCAAAGGTGGTAGCCCTATCAAGTGCCGAAGCAGAATTTCGTGGAATTGCTCGAGGATTGACCGAAGTTCTATGGATTAGGAAGCTACTCACGGAGATAGGATTTCCCCCACAAGAGACGTGCCAATTGAAATGTGATAACAAACCAGGCATAAGCATTTCAGAAAATCCAGTGCAACATGACCTTACCAAGCACATGGAAGTGGATAGGCATTTTATAAAAGGAAAATTAGAAGAAGGGGTAGTGGAATTTCCCTATGTACGGTCAAAAGATCAACTTGCTGACATCCTCAATAAAGCAGTACCAAGCCGGGCCTTCCTCAATGTATTAAACAAGTTAGGCATTGAAGACCCTTCAATCCAACTTGAAAGGGAGTGTTAGAAAGTAGAATGGAAAATAAGGAAGGTTTGACCAACTTGTAAAGAAGGAAAGGATCAATCATAATTAATCATTTCCTTCTATGATCAACCTACCTTATTTTCCATAAATCCTAAAGTCTATAAGACACAAAGGTTGTAAGATTGAAAGATAAGAAAAAAGGATTACAAAATAAACTGTTTTGTGTTCTACAAATCTACAAGCTATTGAACCTGATCTGGTTAAAATAGACAAGGAGATGCTGATTTTCAGTGTCTTGATCTATTTCTCAAGAAAATAATATGAAAATCTGTACTTTATTCAGTATACCCCTTGAGTATATGTAGTACTACAAAGCAAATTCTACTAAATCTACGAATCATAAATCATATAAAACTCTACCAAATGAACCAACATTCTTATTAGTCAACTACTAAATAAATAAGATACCACTAAATAAATAAGATTCCAACACTCCCCCTCAAGATGGGTTCACTAAGCTCATCTTGACACATAATTCACCAGTCGATGGTCTCCCAGCAGTCGATGGCCCCTCAACAGTCAACGATGGCTCATCTAGTTTCTCTTTTCTCTCTGGTTCGTCCAGTGTCCTTTTGATCTAGTCCTAGTATCCACAGATTTGGGCCACCCAGCATCTCCTTCAAATCTGACTTATCAAGCCTCATTCCACTCTCTCGCCGAGACACAACTCTTCACCTTTTCACTTTCCTTGCCGACACACGACTATTCACTTCTTTCGACGACACACGGCTCTTCAACACTATTGCCAACACATGGCTAATCATCACTCTAGCCAACGCATAGCTAATCACATCCCTAGCGAACACTCTCGACTCTATTTGAGCCAGAATTTTACTCTCATCACTCCTCAGTTGCATTGACACTCCCAATTGGATACTAGACACTCCTCTTGTCGGCTCTTCCAACTCAGGCTTAGATTTTCATCCTGCTGGCATCTCCAGCTCAGTCATCGATCTCCATCTTATTGGCACCTGGCTAAGTGCTAGACACCCTCTCGCCGGTCCTAGTGCCAATGCCACATTCATCCCTCCTAATGCCAACTTCTCCAGATCATCAGATGAGCAGCAAGCAGGTCCCACAGTGCACACAAAATTTGTTTTCCTCATAGTCAAGACTCCCTTATCCCTCCACTTTGCCTCTGAAATCACATCAAATCTCAAAAACTCCTGCATCCCCTAGAATCCCAATAAACACCTACATCCTCCACTTCCGCTTGCATCATTGCTCGAATTTTCCTACCATTGAGACATAGTCCTCGGCTTGAAACTAGGAACCCGAACCCCCCATTCTCTCCTTATTGTCGCACATCACTTTATAGTTAAACCTCCCACAATAAAAGATGTCAACTCCGACCAGCAATAGGCCAACACTGAAAGGGTAAAACATCTCCAACCCATGATAGCACGACAACAATCAAACACCATGCTATCAATAACATCTCCATAACTCAAACCTAAGATTACCTCTGAGACAACACGACAACAGTTTAATACCGTGCAGTCGATAACACCTCCAAGATGGTACGACAGTAGTCCAACATCATGCAATTCATAATACATCCAAGACATGACTGTACAACAGCAATACAACACTATGCAATCTATAACACCTTCAACCAACAAACCAAAAGCAAAACATTCTCATCCACTTATCAACAAACCATCTCCCATCCTTCAACACATTCACAATCAATTCTCAAATAACGCCTAATTAGATGCCCCAAGTTTAAGCGATCAACACCACAAGCAACAATCACAAAATAATCCAACTCATCCAACAAAACATAAAAATCCATCAAACAACTCCAAATCAATGAAAACATATATGATGGCCTACCGAAAATGAAAGCTTTGAAATTTTTTCAGTGAAGGCGGACGGCAGCACATGCCTGATGGTGGCGGTGGCGCATGATCGCTCGTGGAGGTATGTCTCATGGCTAGGAAGTACCTGGACAAAGGGACAACGGATTTGGCACGTAAGACAACAAAAACTGTGGATTCTGGGACTTATCTGCGAGCCCGTGGTGGTGGATCTGGAAAATAGGTCGGGAAGGTCAGGAAATGCCGTGAAAGTCATCAAAATCGGACGGATCTAGCACAAGCGACAGGTGGAGGACCATGGGTGCACGGGTGGCACGCAGGTTTCGTTGGGAACAACTTTGCGAAGTGTGGTCAGGCACGGAACAGCCGAGCAAGGCGTGCGATTGCACTGGCGCGCAACGTGGTGGCATGCGGACGTGCGAGTGCGGTGGCATGGGTCATGCGGGAGTGGACGGGGGAGTTTCCAACTCAGAATTGCCAAAAATGGCCGGATCCGACCATTTTCAACCACAAACAGTGGTTTCAAGTGGCGACGGCGAGTTTCGTTAGCGGCAAAGTGGGGTTGGTGGCTAGGTTTTCGAGATTTGGGTTTCTGTTTTTCTTCCTCGGATTAGTTAGAACCTCACTCTGATACCATGAAGAAAATAATATGAAAATCCGTACTTTTATTCAGTATATCCTTTAGGGTATATATAGTACTCCAAAGCAAATCCTACTAAATTTACGAATCATAAATCATATAGAACTCTACTAAATAAACCAACAATCCTATCAGTCAACTACCAAATAATTAGGATATCACTAAATAAATAAGATTCCAATAATTTCATTAAGCTGCATAATTCTTAGACAAGGCATGGAAAGGGGGATAATAAAGGGGGAACAACAAAATTCGAATGTCACATGAAAACAACAAGCATGCATTGGCTCCATGCTAAGCATGAGTGATTCCAACCTGTAAAGGGCAGCATAAACACAAAAATAAATAGAATAAACAAAAACGTCTCTTTTGTTGTTGGTTTCTGGTGGGAACTGTGAACAGTGTGGAAGATAATTTCCAACAGATTCAGTAAACTAGAGCACTTATATATATATATAATGGGCAAACTATGTCCATTGCAAATGGAGTTGGAAGAGTCATCATTGACAATTCTTTTAGCTTTGCGATAATAATGGAGTAGAGCAAAATGACTCTATTAAATTCCAATACTTCTATTTAGTGAAGTTGTTGGAACTCAATACATCAAATGACGCAATGCCTATTGAGTCTCAACGGAAATGGCCTCTTTGTATAATTACAAGGGTAAGGCCGCGTAGATCTGACCCCCCATACCCTAACTTAGTTGGGAATATACTGGGTACGTTGTGAATTGTGGATATAATAGGCAAACTAGAACACTGAAAACAGTGAAGCAATCAGTTCTGATTAGTCTTGAATGAAATATGCAGAAAGAAAGAAGACCTGGGGAATAGGAATAAGAGTTGAAAGTTGCTTAAGAGCAAATCAGGTACAGTACAATGGCATAAACCTTGGAAAAAGTTAACCTCGGATCAAATAAAATTACATATACGGTCCTACTGAAATAAGATGAAGGCCATTTACTAAGAATATTTTCAGGTTTTCCAAGACAGTTTACATTTGCAAAGAGTTCAGTACTATTCACTATCCACAACTGAGAAAAACAGATCCAGTGCATGATATGCCTTAGTATTTGATATCCCCGAGTCTATGAAGTTACCCCGTCTAAGACCATACGTTCAAGGATAAACAAATCATTTGTTTCCACAAGGATAACAAGGACCAACCTATTGTCGTGACACTGTCAATAAAAGAGCAAATGAAACATACAGAAGCGACACCTGCAATACTGCATCACCAATAAAACTATCACATATTTCAACCAATTTACTTAGCGTGCACAAACACCTCTTATCATATACAAGCTTATGATAAAGTACACACTTTGATCACCCCAACGAGGATATTATCTGAACAAAAGCCAAAATCAAGAACCAGATAACACATCTATCCTTGTATTATGGTATACAGTTACATAACTCTTGTCAATCCATGTGCACAGATACCTCTTTTCATATGCAACCTTATGATAAAGTACACACTTTGATCACCCCAACGAGGATATTATCTAAACAAAAGCCAAAATCAAGAACCAGAGAACACAATCATCCATGTACTATGGTATACAATTACATAACTCTTATCAATCCATCACCTCCGGCCATGGACAACCTGAGTATAGGTCTCCTTGATCCGCCTAAAGCTTTTCTTGATTGAGCCTTTCACCTTTCCCTCAATAGTATAAGCCTTGTAGTTCGTAGCACTATTCTTCCTCTGCAGCTCAGAATCACTAAACGCCAATTTATTGAAACCACCCCATTTGTTGACTTTCCTTTCTTGAATTTCCACGGGTCTTCGCTATCGGAAGCGACGCCAGCCACCACGATATCCATCTGCCCATTGTTTTGCACGGAAGAAGAAGCAAACAAAATGCTGTAGCACCGCAGATATTGCATCCCACCTGGGTTTGAGTCCATTGTGTATTGTTGCTGTTGACCATAGAGAAACCACACATGTGCATCTGCCAGGCATGTTCTTACACCAACTCCAAGAAATCAGCGTAAGATCCAAGAATCCAGCTAAGTTCCTGCATCAAAGTCAACACAACAAATCTGCAAGAAGATATGGAAGATTTGCCAAGATATTATATAATTATCTAGACACAAGAACGTTGGGATTCTTCCTATAAAATGTTGTAGCATGTATCAAAACCTTTCAAGTAAGTATCAATGAAAAACATGGCTTTCTTCACCAAAATCCCAAAAACTCCTTGGTTTTACTAACCTTGTCAGTTGCACCGCCCAAAGTATCATATGGATGGGAGTTATAGTCGTTATCATTAGTATTCTCCAACGGCATTCTCACTTTACTGTATGATTTGGATCTGAAATCTTCCATTTCTGCAAGATTATTTTGCTCTTGTTTGTGTGTGGATGCTATAGTGAATGTTATGCGAACAGGGCTGGGGCTCCGGTTTCAAACACGTGTGAAATTCTTGGAAAGAGAGGACCTTTATGTATGGGGTCTTCAGCCATGGTGGCGGGGATGCTATTTACATTGAAAACTGCCTTTCTTCAAAGACAAAATCTAAGCTACATAAATGAGTAGTTTCACTAATTATATACCCTTTTACCTTTTCCGCTACCCTAATTATTTGCAGGCTTAGCCAAAAAATTGACCTGAAACCGATATAAAAAATTATATTGTTAGGTTGCGTTTGGTATCCGGTCAAAGGGTGGATAATCAAATTTTCTATTTTCTATCCGTGATCATCTAATGTTTGTTATCCATTTTAGGTTGTCCTCTGCCCGTCGGATAACTTTTTAGGCAGGGTCAAATAGGTGTCAACTCCTTCTTTTTATCCAATTTTGATGGTAGGTTTTTTTATACTAATTAATTTAATTTATTTAAATTATAATAATAATTAATTAAATTTATTTAAATTATTATATAAATTAATTTAAATTATAATATTAATTAATTAAATGTATTGTATCAATTAATTAAATTTATTTAAATTAATATATTAATTAATATTATATTATATTAATTATTATATTAATTAATTAAATTATATTGTTATATTAATTAATATTAATTAATTTAAATTAGTTAGAGAACAAGTGTTTATATGTATTTGGGAAGAGCATTTTGATAATAGCACTTTATTTATCCGATATTGCAGGTAATCCGCCTTACAATCGCCTTATACCAAACGAGAAAAACCAACAAGCAACTATCCAGAGTGGTCACTATCAAACGGCGGATGAAATTTTTTTATCCGGATTAAACATGGTGTTATCCACGAAGGCGAATAACTCCAATCCGGATACCAAACGCACCCTGGTAGATTAGATAGCCACCATTTGCTAAAGGAATATTTAAATCCATGAAAGTACATAGATTAAATTCTCAATGTTTCATTAAGGTTTTTTTTATATCCATAGTTCTTTTCTTGTTTTATTTCTCTTTTTACTTCTCCTTTTTTATTTTCCTTCTTCTTTTAATTTTATCGTTTTTGAGTGTTAGGAAAAACTACGAAAAAATAGAAAAATTTATAAAAAAATAGTATTTGCAATAAAAAAAAATTTAGATAATGTTTGCAGTTAACTGTTTTAATATAAATTTTATTTATTTATGAAATTATCATTAGAAATAGTAGAAGAAAAGAAAGTAGCCTCTTTCGTACTTCTGGAAAAAAAGAGTTTAGACTGAAAAAAAAAGAATGGGAAGCCAAAATAGATTTCAAAAGACTAATTTTGAAATAATATAAAAATGGGAATGAGAAAAATAATTTATTTTTAAAAATACAAAACAGAACCATTAAAAAAATGTTGACAACAAACTCCCTGTGGCCTATTCATAAAATATATAATATATATTTTTTCAAAAGATACTATTAAAAAATATTAAAATATTTCATGTCTAAAATTTGGTCAAAAGCAACTCCAACGACCAACCCCGTGGTGAGGACTGAGGATGCTCGGGTGGCTTCCGTCCCGCAGTCCTTAAACTTGTTTTAGTACAATTTCTTAAAGAAATTTAAGTTTGTCTCCTAAATTGTGTCTCACTCCTCGTTTGAATCTCACCCCAATAGCCCGATTTTTACTTCACCCGACCTTGCTGAGAATTCTTCTTTCGGCGGCCCTAGCTCATCATCCCATGCGTCACAATTCCCGCAACGAAACTATAAAAACATATCCCATCAATAGTATTCCCTATTACAGCTGTAGAAGCAGACACCATTGCTGACTTTGACCTGCCGCCATATCCAATAGACAAATTTGGATATGGCGGCTTCTATCCCTATTATGACTCAGGTTGCGCATTCCCTATTACAGCTGTAGAAGCAGCCACCATTGCTGACTTTGACCTGCCGCCATACCCAATAGACAAATTTGAATATGGCGGCTTCTATCCCTATTATGGCTCAGGGCTGCGCAACCTCATCTGAAAAGATGCCAATCTAGTCGTTGAAATACTTGTATAAAACCACCATTATACCATGTAAAAATTCAAACTTGCATCAATAAAGAACTCAAACCAGTATTCAAACCCTATAATTAAACAAACTCGTCAGGAACACGACTTCACAAAAATTGTAACACTCAAACTTAAAATCAGAATATTTTCATGAGCTCAATTTAAGGCTTCAAATACGTATGGTCATTCCTGACATGCTTTCCCTCCTATTTTCCTTCTAAACCTCTACTAGCATTCTCTAATTTTTCTTTTCTTTTACAACCCTTTTGTTATAACTATTTGGACGATAATCTTGCGGGATTCTCACAAAATTAATTAGTAGACGTTTGATATTTGTAAAAACAGTAAAGATAAACACAAAATTTTAATGCTCGTGGTTCACCGTTTCCTTAGATCCGGCTAATCCACGTTGAGCTCCGAAATCGGATGCTCTCGTAGCTTTTATAAAATATTTCACCGAAAAATTACAAATGTTCTTTCTACAAAACAGAACTATTCTGGATCTAGAAACATGCAGTAACTATGAAATATAAGACAACTTAAAGAATAGAACGCTGTCACCGAATCACCTAACAGCAAGTAAATCCAAGCAAATGCACCAAGAGATCCATTCTGAATCGTTTCAAAACTTCTTCAAACATGTACCAAAATATAGATTTGCTTGGGAGGAACAAATCTATCCGAACAGAATTGCAAAGTAACGGCTGAATCTCGTCGGAAAGCGCAATGTTTGCCGGCGAAAACCCTTGAAAGTCGAGAGAATTCGAAAGAGATACGCAGGAGAGAGAATTTCAAAGTCAAAAAAATGAATTTGATTACACAGCGATGTAAAAGTATTTATATCCTCTGACTCCTTTAATCACAGCCATTGAATTGATCAAATCAATGGCCTCAGTTAAACGACGGTTGAATTAGCTTATTCTTCTATGGCCGTTGGATCCTGTAAGTGGGATCCAACGGCTGTTATTGATTAGCTTCTTAAGGAAGCTTTGACTAGAATCCACAAGATACAGCCAGATAGACGAACCAGATTTCACAACAAATTTTAAGCGCCAAATAATCAGGACCACACGATTAAAAGACATTGAACGACTGAGATTAAGACAAAATAAGGGCTATATCGTAATTTTACCATTCTCAAGCCATTTAAGAAAATTAACATACAAACTAGGGGCAAGAATGACATTATCAACTTCAATTGTTACTAAAGTATTTTTAAACATGAAATTAGAACAAAAAATTGAACAATTTTGGTATTTTACACCCAACAGGGATGACTAATGTTGTTGAGCTTTCAAGCGAGTCACAAATTGTTGCATAAAAATTATAATACTTATTTATAATGTAAATATAATTTTTTTCATCGAAATAGTATACAGATAATTAATTTTAAATAATTATATTTGTGGACTCAAAATAAAGTGATGCATATTTACATGCAATTTTTTTTGTTTCCTCTCAAATTGTTCTCTCTCCGAAAAAATAAAAAATAAAAAATAAAAAAAATTGTTTCTGCCTTTCCTCCTATATATATGTACGGACTATCCAAATTTTTTATTTATAATTATTGTTGTAATATCTGTATATTTTTTGATAAATTACACCAAAAAAATGGATAAGATTTATTAGTTTTCTATTTTCTTAAAAAAATCGTTTAAAGTTATCCTAATCTAAAAATTCATATTTACCCAATTAATTATCGTTTACGGATGTGTTATTAACGGGAACTAACATACTATAAAGCACTTTACTGAGAAAAACTCAGTAAAAATCTATCTGATCCAATCTAATTCGATCTACTTTAGTGCAGAAATGATATGGCGCATGACCCCTCCGCACGACCCGAGCGCACGACCCCGCTTTACACGTCAGCACCAAATTTCGCGTCTTCGTTTCTGTCAAATTCATTTGTTGAAATTCTCTCTCTTCCTCCTCCCTCAAATTTCCGAAAATCTTCTTCTCCCTCTTCCCGCTTCTCCTCTCAAAATTCACCGAAACACTTGAATTCGGAGATCTCCCTCTCCATAATCCACGTTCCTTTGATTCCGACTGTAACTTGTTCAAAACAAGTGAAAGTCCACGAATGAAGAACACTTGGTATATGGAAGAGGATG
>JAOWBN010245760.1:0-11849 GCA_028565015.1 Pinguicula moranensis | reverse complement strand
TCCATTTTCTCCACTAACTTAGCCCCTGTTTTGCGCAGCTTTCTTAAAATTATAATTGGCTTATAAGCATTTTTTTTCAAAAAATAATTTCTCATTTATTGAAAAAAAATTCTTATAGGACAATTATAAGCATAAAAAGGCTGCACAAAACACCCCCTTAATCTCTTATAATCCCTTCCAAGTTAAAGAACATCCTTTCCAACGGTTCAAAAAAAATCCAGAAGGACGAATTTTTTTTTATTGGTAAATATATACAACCTTTAAACCTTTCTAAGAGAGCCTTTTGTTTTACTTGGATTTGAGGTTGTTCTACAACTTAAGCTATCTAGATACAGGTAAATGTGCGTGTCGGGACACGGTTTGCGGACTGAAAAATCTAGCCTGGCACAAACTTGCGCGTGCCAAAAAATGCACATTTTTGAAACGTGCATGCCTAGCACGGCACGCATAAAAAACGTGTCGTGCCGGGTCAGCCCGCGTGCAAATGGATCACGCACGTTTGCACATTTTCTATTTTTTTAAAAAAACATTTTTGATTATTTAATAAAAATAATAGTGTAATTTAGATGATTTGTAAAAAAAAAATCAGGAGCGGGCAAGCCTGCACGACACGCATGGGTTACGGCTGGATTTTTAAATTCAGTACGCACACGTTTTGTAAAATGGACGGATATTACTCGCACGTTTTCTGAAAAAAAAAAAATTGGCCCGCACGTTTGAATGTAGGCGGTTTAGGCACGTTTGCACATTTTTTTCGTGCGTACCGTGCCTAGTTCGTTTGCACGCGCACGTTTATCTGTCTCTATAACTATCAATGATCAATTAGGAAACAAAAACAGACTATATCTTTATTATTTTTGAAACAAAATAATTTTTGGAAAAAAATTTAGGGGGTCAGCCTCCCCTCACCCTTAGCTCATCTTCCATCCGCCACTTACCGTTGAGCTTGATTATTTGTTCTTTGCAACTCGTTTGGGTTGCTAATTTTCATCGTTTACTTTCGTCCTCGATACGAAGTTACTCTCCACTTGCTTTTCCTCTTAGTTTATGGAACTTACGAAGAAAAAGCAAAAAACTGTAGCTATCTAATCTACTTTTGTGTGCGCTACACAACAAGACGACTTTCTGAATTGCTAATTATTAACGAGTTGAAATTCTCTCTTGTTTTTTGGTACAAAAGAATAGATGAACTCGGTTTCGTTTAAAACCATTCAAGAAAACCGTTATTCGTGTTCGAATTTCGTCAAACTTGTTTCAGCGTGGAATGTTTCTATAGGGCTAAAATCAAACCGTTTGTCGACGTTCTTAACGAGTCAAAACGATGGTGTACAGATATAACGGCGAGTACTTTTCAACATAGGTGATCGAGCGAAGAAACAAATCGAATGGCTTATGACGGTGCATGCTAGCCTAACGGCAAAACGTGCGTCATTCGGCTTCTCAGGACATGCCTAGAGAAATCGAGGGATCGAGCCGCAGTGGGGGAATTGCTGTCATTTCTGGATTAATTTGGGTGGGTCCCCTCCTGAAGTCTGGGGCTCGCCTGGGATACCTAGTGGGTGTCAATATCTGATCTACCAAAAAAAATCGAATGGCTTATTTCGCCTATAAAAAAAATATATGTCCCTCAACAACAAAATGTTTACCAAGTAGTTAGGTCCAGTAAAATATTAAGATTCAAAAGTCCAACATCTAATATTATAAACAACAACTGGAGCCTTAATTTATAATACAATTTTAATTACCAAAAAAAAATATTATAAACAACAACTACGTACCTTGTATATTCCCAACTAGGTTGGGATTTGGGAAGTTAGATGTACGCGACCCTACCCTTGTAAGCATATTAAGAGGTCGTTTTCGTTGCGATCCAATATGCATTGCATCATTTAATGTATTGAGTTCCAGCAACTTCACTAAATAGAAGCACTGGAATTTAATAGATTCATTTTGCTATATTCCATTAAAAACAATTTTTCTAAATTATAATGAATTTTATGAAATTTAAACTTTGAATTTATATTCAATAATTTTAAGGGATAATTTACACCAAAGTATTTATTCAGCCCAATAATTTTTCGCCCTTACCATACCAAAGAAGAGCTATCATCCCCAACCCGGAGTTGAATCCCTCGTGCCCGAATTTCAACCGACCCGGTTTTGGTGCAAACACTGCACATGGTCTTTGTTTTGACCTCCAGCAGAGTTCGGGTCGGGTAATTATACCAAATGGTGAAGTTTTTCAGAGTCAACCAATGATGCAGACGCCAAATACAGAAAACTATTCATTCTTTGCTTTTTATTTGTTGAGAATCCTCCAATTATATCCATAAGTTATTTAAATTGTTTCTTCATCCTTTTGGATCACTCTTTCATGGATGTTTCTTGCAGAAGACATCCGTTAGTTGTCTCTTCTGTTATATTACACTCCTTTTCGACTGCAATACCAATATAATAGATTGGAGGAAATAAGGAAGCTGGTGATATATGTTATGCTCAACCCATCTCCGGGTTATCAAGCTGTAAAACTCGAGACTTTCCATCTGTTTTGAGGCCAATGTCACGCATTTTCATGTATAGTTTTCTTGCCAAATCAGGCTTACTCCCCAAGCACATAACTTGAAAGAGGCCCACTTGGTGAAGACTGCACGCACCATGCAAATAGCATCTCTTCTTAGTTACAAAATAGCAATCAATATGAAAAAACAAAAAAAAACTGTTGCAATAACAATTGAAAGACTTACATTGAGGATATCTTCTACATCATTCCACAGGCAACCTCCAATGCAAACTCTGATTAGTGACAACATAGTGAACAAGTCTGGAGGCTGCTGCTGCTGAATCATGTGATCGTAACTTGCAAAGCCACCGTTAGGTCTCTGCCAACTTTACATGCTCCAATGGCAAGGTTGTATGATGTCAGTTGTCACCGAAGCTTCAATATCCCACAGAAGCTGCATTGCTCGCTCCCATAATCCAAGATTCTTGCATGATACCAAACAGGCATTGTAAATATGAAGATTCAAGCAGCTTTGTGCTGTTTTCTGATGCTATCAAAGAGTAGAAGAGCATCAGCATGTCGATTTGCACGGTTAAACGCACCAAGAAGTGCACTCCATGTGTATGCATCCAGTATATAGCCCAAAGATTTGAGGAGATCATAGACCTTAAATGTGAGATCAACTTTGGCTGCTTTCCCAAGCACGTTTATTAATGCATTGCAAGTTACTAGGCTGGGTTTCAGCTCCTTATCCAACATACTTTGGAGGATGTTTAGCAAGATTTCCCACTTATCCTCCCTAAAGCATGCCCCAATAATAGCTTCCATAGCATCATCAGAAGGGCTTAATGCTTTCTGGACCATCTCATGATATGCATCAAGAGCCAGTTCATTTTTATCACAACGAACAAAAAGGCAAACTAGCAGACGGTAAGTGACCGCGGTCCATACATAGCTGATGTTCCGCAGGATGGCAGATTAACTGCCATCATTGAAGACTTCTGGCGTCTCGAGGAGCGCCGCAAACCAAAGGCCAATACACCTCGAGGAAGGTGCATCAATCTCTAAAACATGCACCCAACTGGCCTCAAGACTCCATTGTGGCACAAGAAGTCGTTGCCATTAATTGCTCTGCTTTTTATTAAGTGGTCACTCTGTTTTGTTTGTTTTCAAAGCCAACTGTCTCATTAAAGAAGATTAGGTAGAAACAGTTTCTACAACTATATGAGATCCGTCGATTTGTAAGACAAGCATTTGAGTTTTGAATTAAATGTTCCCCTTTTGAGTTCAAGTTGAATTCGACAGTTCTTGTTTTCTGCTAGAATAACATAATTGTGCACGTTCTCTATCTTCCCCAGCAGAGAATTTGGATCCGTTGTAATAATAGATTACACCAATTGGTATCAGAGTGAATCCTCCACACCATGCCTCCAAAAGTCTCCAATTCCCCACCCCAAAAACACCCGTTTCAGTGCCAGAACAAAGCCCCCGAGAGGAGCCTCCAGGGTGAAGTCAGAGATGCTACGGAACACTTGTTTGAACAACGTATTACCCCTATGTTGGAGGCCGTCTACAGATAATTTGAGACGATTCAAATAGGAAGAAATGAGCCCCGACATCGTGATGACGAGGAACCCCATAACCCCTTTGGTGACGATGACATGGCCATCCTTTTATCCACACCTGAGAACAACCGGTGGGCTGCAGGAATGAGAATTGAACTGCCTGAGTTCGATGGACTCCTCCATCCAGAAGAATTCATCGATTGGCTACAAATAGTTTAACAAGTTTTTGAACTGAAAGATATACCAACTTCTAAATGGGTCCTTCGTGGCCACTCACTTGTGGGGTCGCGCTTTAACTTGGAGGCACCAGGTCAAGCTCACCAGACACGGACTTGACAAACCAAAAATTGTAATGTGGGAAAAGATGAAGCAGCAGCTACGAGCAACTTTTCTCCAAAGAAACTTTCAGCGGCTCCTGACACAACGCCTTCAAGTCTTGCGACAAAGTACTAAATCGGTGGATGAATATACATCCGAGTTCTACGACTTAATTGCATGGATCCTCACTGGTGGCTCCAACCCGTTAGTTATTTGATTGTGGTTCCACGAACATCATGACCAATGATCGGGTTGACCTTAACTTAACCATTGTTCCTCCTAAACCCAAATCCAGACCGTTAATGGTGGTGTGACTCTAGTACAGGGCATAGGAACAATTGAGCTTTCTTCAACCGTGAAACTAAAAAATTGCTTATTTGTTCCTTCCTTGTGCTGCAAATTATTATCTATTAGTCATGTGACCAAAGAATTAAACTATACAACACTAATGTATCCCATGTTTTGCTTGTTATAGGATATTCGGACGGGGGCGACCATTGGGCGTGGAATTGAGCATGGAGGATTGTACTATATGGATGAGGTGACTCGCCAAGGAACCGCAATGCTGACTCATGGGACAACTGACCAGCAAGCTTGGTTGTGGCACAGGTGGCTAGGAGATCCCTTTATTGGCTATCTTAAACTCTTATTTCCAAACTTCTTTAAGAACCAGCAATCCTTAACTTGTGATACATGTTGTTTACCTAAGAGTCATCGATAATCATTTTATCCAAATAATAAGCGAACTCTTGAACCTTTATCCATTGTTCATATTTATGTGTGGGGCTCGGCCCCAGATTTTGGCAAAAGTATTTTTTGCCATTTCCTCTTATTTATTGATGATTGTATTAGGATGACCAAGGTATATTTCTTGAAAACCAAATCTGAAGTATTCCAAAAATTTGTTGATTTTTATTCCATGATTTATACATAGTTTCAAACAAAAAATATGAGTTCCCAAATCTGTTAATGGGGAGGAATTTGTCAACCACTCTCTGAAATCCTTCTGTCTCCCACGTGGGATTATCCGTCAAATTACCTGCTCCTGTCAAAAATAATAATAAACCTCGTACGTTATTCAGCAATACCTCTTGGGGTATATATAGTACTACAAATCAAATCTTAACTGAATCTAAAATCATAATTCCTATAGAACTCTATTCAATCATAACTCTATTTGATAACTACTAATCCTATCAGATAATAAACTAAATAGACTACTCAAATATCGAATACCAACAGCTCCCATACACCAGAAAAATGGAGTCTTTGAGAGAGAAAAATAGAATTATTATGGAAATGACCCGGGCTATTATAATTGAAGCTCATGTCCCATACACCCTTTGGATGGAGGCCATAACTACTACAGTTTACCTTATAAATTACCTCCCCACAAAAATTCTTGATCTCCAGACACTTGCTACATATACTCAGGTTCCCTCTGCTCTAGCCTTAGCACCTTGTATTTTTGGGTATTCAATTTTTGTTGACATTCCCCGAATTGACTGAAACAAAATGGATTCATGCGCTGTTAAGTGTGTTTTCGTAGGGTATGGAATCCACAAAAGTGGGTATAGATGATTGACCCATTGAAAAATCACATATATACCACCATGAACTGCAACTTTCTAGAAACAAAATATTTCTATACTACCCAATTCAAAGGTCAGGGAGAGCATGTTATCATTGATCCTTTCAATTGGCTACTCAGTCCAGCCACCTTGCCTACCATGGTTCCCATAGAGTTAGCAGGTGTTGGAAGTGAACAAGAGCCCATGCCTAATAATCGCTCACTCACCTCATCCGAAGATCCTAAGGTAATAGATTCAAACCTAAACCTTATATCTAACGATACTTCTGCTACAATTTATTCTGATGTTGAAGCTAGAAATTCAGAATTTGAGTCAACAAGTACAGAGACGACTAAGCTACAAGAACGATATATATTGCCTGCCAGAAGTACTTGAGGCATTCCACCAAAGAGATAGAACCTGAATACCAGCCAAAATCCTTCAGATACCCGGTAGCCAACCTGGTAAGGGGGAGACAGCCAGAACATCCAAAAGTCACCATACCAACAAATATACAAGAGGCCCAAAAAAATCCAAAGTGGTTGAAAGCAATGGAGGATGAAATGGAGGTCCTGAGAAAAAATGACACGTGGAAGAAATGCAAGTTACCCGCAGGAAAGAAAACAATCGGTTGTAGGTGAGTGTTCACAGTAAAATACAAAGCTGATGAGGCAATTGAGAGATACAAGGCGAGACTCATGGCTAAAAGATATACTCAAACTTATGGGGTGGATTATTCTGAAACATCTCCCCGATTGCAAAAATTGATACTATTCGAGTCATGTTCTCAGTGGCAACAAATCTGGATTGGCCACTACATCAATTTGACATAAAAAAATGCATTCTTACATGAAAATCTTAAAGAAGAGGTATATATGTCGGCACCACCAGGGTTCTCAAATTCATTCCAACCAAATGAGGCATGTAGACTAAAGAAAGCACTATATGGATTGAAACCATCATCACGAGCATGGTTCAACCGCTTCACCATGGTTATGAAAAAATATGGGTACAAATAGAGCAACTCTAATCACACATTATTTCTCAAAAGGAATGGAGAGCAAATGACCTGTCTGATCGTATATGTCGATGATATGATAATCACAGAAAGTGACTCAACTGAAATGATAGTGCTCCGAAGGAACCTATTCAGAGAATTTGAGATGAATGACCTGAGAGAGCTAAAGTATTTCTTGGAGATAGAAGTTCAAAGGTCACAAGATTGAATCTTCATATCATAACAGAAATATATTCATTATCTCCTAGCTGAAACAGGACTCTTGGACTGCAAACCCACCGATACACCAGCAGTAGTAAACACCAAATAGCAGATAGTTGAAGGAGCTCCCTTGGCTGACAAAAAAAGATACCAACGGTTAGTTGGAAAACTAATATATATCTCACACTCAGCCTGACATAGCATATGTTTTGGGATCATTAGTCAATTCATGCACTGTCCTCAAGAAGATCATATGGAAGCTGCACTAATGATTGTTCATTATCTAAAACATACTCCAGGAAAAGGATTCATTATCTAAAACATATGGAAGTTGCACTCATGATGCAGACCAGGCAGACAATCCTATTGATAGAAGATCAACAGCCGAATATTTTATGACTATAGGCAGAAACCTGGTAACATGGAAAAGCAAAAAATAGATAGTCGTGGCCCTATCTAGTGCAAAGACTGAGTTTCAACAAATTGCTCGAGGACTAATTGAAATTCTATGGCTACAAAAACTTCTGGCAGAGATAGGACAATCGATTTCAGGAACATGCCAACTAAGGTGTGACAATTGGATGGCCATCAGCATATCTGAGTATCCGGTACAACATGATCGAACCAAACACGTTGAGGTAGATCGACACTTCATCAAGGAGAAAATTGAAGAGAAGATCTTGAGCCTATCATTGGTCCAATAAGAAGATCAATTAGCAGATATCCTAACCAAAGCAGTAACAAGTCATGCCTTCATCAAAGCACTGCACAAGTTAGGAATTTTAGATTTCTTAATCCAATTTGAGGGGGAGTGTTAGAATAATTACGAGGAGATTTTGGGAATGACATTGTAAAGAAGGAAAAGATCATTCATGATGATCTTCCTCCTTCAAGATCCAAAATCTCCTCAACCTTCCATATTGAATGTAAAGGCATTGCCTATGAAATATACTGTAAACATACAAGAAAAATAACAAGACCTTTTGGTACAAATTGTCTATCTATTTTACCTATTCTGACAATAATTTCTCTCATTTCAATGCAACGTTCATGTTTCATAGAAGTAGTTATTATCTTGTTATGCACGGTTCACTGATTTTAGTTATTTCTTAACTTTCCTGTTCTATGACAAGTTTAACATCTGTCATAATATTGCCGAACTCCTTGAGTACTTATGGCATGTTACCAGCCATCGTAATGTTTGGAGATGGGTAAAGCGATTGGACTCTTCAAATTTGTGTTCTTATAGCTCTGTCTATTTGAACATTTTACTGAATGATATCATTTACCTGTTGGATGAAAGTCTCAATTCCTGTATTCGTCCGGGCGAGGGGCTCTGCTCCTGGTTCACCACCAACTGACAACCTTGCGCTTCATAAACTCGGAATCGATTTATGAAGCCTTGCCTTGTTGTCCGCAGTATGGAGCCACCTTTCGCTTTCACCTGTTCTTTGAGCTGGGTTTCTCTGCCGCGTATCTTTCTGATACACCGCTTATTTCCGCTCATATGATAGAGCTTACCAGCCTTAGAACGCTTTCCTACTTTTAGAAAAGCAAGTGCAGCCTTCTTGTTGCTTATAGGCGTCTCATTCTTGCTAAACCTATAGGTGATCTCTTACGCTCATATACAGAATAAATTCCACTATCTGAACTTAAAGAAATTGAAGTTGAGATGTCTAAAAAGACCCGTCCAGGAGAGGCATGAGAGAACTCAACTTTTCCACTCTCAGGAGAATGTCAGTGATTATTTTGCACCTTTTGGTGATCTTTTGTTTGAAATTTTTATTGAGGTGCATTTTTTTGGTTTTTTTTAATTGTTAGGATTGATATGAAATTAGCTAATGAAGGTGTGAGTATGCTGTCATTTACTTCAGAGATCCAGATTTTTGATCACTCAACTTGTTATGGATTTGATATAATGTTTGCTGATATGCTGTTAAGTTCTAGGTTTACAAAGTTGATGGCATGCTAAATTATTTTATTACAACTTGTGAGCCACCCTGAAAAGTATGAGTTTTGGCCAAAACAGTTTGTTTGGTTTTGTTGTTTGGATTCGCAGGTGTTGTTGTTTAGCGGAAGAGGCAGAAAAATGTTTGTTTCATTGTACTAAGTTAGTTCTAGAGAGAAGATAGAACACTTCACTCTAAAACCCATATATATGGTCAATTCATATGGAATGTATACTTCTGATTGGAAAAATAGAATACGTTGTATATGATTGAATCTATTGTCTTATGTTTCATTACAACTCCTTCGTATTTATAACACAAACTCTAAACGCTACGCACGCATGAGAATAACAATTAATGAGGCATGTCATGACTGTCTGTTGCTTTCTTCTTTTATTGACTTTGGTTTGTCTGGTGTGAGAGACAACAACATTTATGTTCCAACACTCCCCCTCAAGATGGGCAAAAGTATCAACTAAGCCCATCTTGTTACAAAGTCTCTCAAGATCTTAGTCAACACGTCAGCAACTTGTTCTTTGGTGACTATGTGATTCAGTTCCAACAACCTGCTATTTAATTTTTATTTGATGAAGAACATATCATTTTTCACAAGATTTGTTCTATCATGTTGTACAGGGTTGTTGGCAATGCTAATAGCTACTTTCCTGTCACACTACAACTTTAGTTTCGGATCTGGATCCATCTTGAGTTCCACAAGTATTGATCTCAACCAAATCATCTCAGCAACACTCCAGGCCATTGCTCTATATTCTGCCTCAGCTGTAGAACGAGCCACTACTGTCTGTTTCTTACTCTGCAGAGAGACTAGATTGCCTCCTACAAACATGCAATAACTGGACGTGGACCGTCTATCATCAGTACAACTAGCCCAGTCTGAATTTCAGTATCCCTCGATATTCAAATGTTCATTCTTTCTAAAGATCAACCCTTTTCCCGGCGCATTCTTCAAGTATCTCAATATCTGGTGTACAGCATTCAGGTGACCCTTTCTAGGGTCATGCATATACCTACTAACTATACTCACAGCAAATGATTATCGGGTTGAATATGATTCAGGTATATAAGTCAACCTACCAATCATTGATACTGCTCCCTATCAACTGGCTCGCCTGCTTCTGCACTCAACTTCAGCCTCTGATCTATCAGCATTTTTGCAGGTTTGCAACCTAACATACTTGTCTCCTGGAGCAAATCTAGAACATACTTTTGCTAGTATAGAACAATTCCCTTGGGCCCACGAGCTATCTCAATCCCAAGAAAATATTTCAACTGGCCCAAATCCTCTACCTCAAACTTCTTGCCTAGTCTCACCTTCAGTTTTGCAATCTCGCTCTTATCATCACCAGTAATGATCATGTCATCCACATATACTGCTAGCATCATAGTATAGCTCCCATCATGCCTGAAGAATTCAGTATGGTCGGCATTGGTTTGCAGATAACCCATGTCAATCATGGCCTTCCTGAACCTGTTAAACCAGGCTCGAGGAGATCGTTTCAAACCATACAATGATTTTTCAAGTTTGCAAACCTAACCCTCAGCTTGACTAGTGCCAAACCCCATAGGAATCTCCAAGTACATCTTTTCTTCCAAATCACCATGAAGAAAAGCATTCTTCACATCGAGCTGATGCAAGTTCCACCCTTTATTCGCTGCAATAAAGCCTAGAGTTTTGACTGTGCTCATTTTTGCCACGGGTGCAAACGTTTCATCATAATCAATCTCATACACTTGGTTGTATCTTTTGGCCACCAATCATGCCTTATATCGCTCCACTTTGCCCTAGGGGTTCTACTTCACAATAAACAACCTTCTTACCAGGTGGTAGTGGTACAATATGTCACGTCTTATTCTTTATAAGAGCCACAAACTCTTCTATCAATGCCGCAGTCCATCTCAAGTCTGCTTTAGCCACCTTTCAACACTTAGGAATAGAGACAATGTCCAAAGATGCAATGAATGCTACATGCTCGGGATGTATATGAGAGTACGAGGTAGAATTACTAATATCATGGCGATGAAACCTATCAGGAGAAAAACCATATCTGTTTGATGGAACCCTTGGATTGCTGCGAGTAGTTATTCTAATAGTAATATCATGGAAAGGAATATTAGTAGGAGGAATAGGAATATCAGTGGGAGAAGTAGTGTCACTTGGAGATGAAGATGAAGGTGCCCCCGGAGTCGAAGTAGACAAGGACCTTGGGTAGAGATTGGAGCAGGTTACTCTGAAACCTCTCTAGTCTCCTCTCTTATCCGCCATTGAGTATGATGATAGTGTCTCGTATATACCAACAACGGTTTCCCCTAGCTCGGAATCTTTTTCTACTATACCCAACACACTCGTTGGCAAATGACAAGAAATATCTTTCACTCGTACTATGACATGTCCCCCTTGACTCTCATATCTTCCGTTATTACCAGTCTCCCCCCTCTCGTCGTATACTATCAGACGAGACCTCAAGAGATGAGTAAGACCCCTGCTGAAAGTATGGTTCATGCTACCAAAATGTAACATCCATACTTACAAACAATCGCCAATCAATTGGACTCCAGCACACATATCCTCGATGTCAGAGGTGAGATTTCAGTTCGGTTTCGGGCAAAGGTGCCATTAGAGATTGGAGGGGTGATCCGAGAAGAAGTCTTGTGTGATGTGGTGGATATGAATGCCTGCCATGTTCTTTTGGGGCGTCCTTGGGAGTT
>JAOWBN010245749.1:0-11850 GCA_028565015.1 Pinguicula moranensis | reverse complement strand
TGCATTGTCAAAGGCCTATGAGAATTGGGTCAATGCAAATAGGATGGCAAGATGTCATATCCTTTTAGGTTTAAGTGCATTGCTTAGGAGAACCTACACCAAAGTTGTGAATGTTAAGGATATTCTAGACAGTATTGAAAAAAAAGGTATCGTCAAACTTCTCAAGCTCACGTAGACAATCTTTGAAAATCTTTCATCAAGACTAAGTGTGGAGATAATGAAGATGTCAAGGCTTATGTGAACATAATGGATTTGTATGAGACTTTTGGAGGTAAAACCCCAAGAACAAAACCGAGGGGGTTTTGACCCAGAGTGGAAAATATATTACCAATGTGGAGTCCGAAAAATAAATCCTAGCAGTGGTGCGGTGAGGGTGGACGTGTTGGACCCTAGATAGACTTCCTCCCCACTTAAGTCCCGGAATGGACGGTTACTTGAGGAGGGCGCCAATGGTCTCTCGTTTAGAGGAGGAATCCCCGTTTATGGTCCCTTAGAAGACGGTTCTAGAGGGTGAATCCCTGCTATGAAGGGGCACTCGTGGCATTTATTCGCGGGAAGGAATGTTGAGCAAACAAAGTGTCCCTTGTCCCACACGGATTAAATATGATGGATATGTATGCATTGAAACTTGCTGGTGATGAAGTTTTCAATTTGGTTGATAGATCTTCTGCCCACAATTCATCTTACTTGTGGCACTTTCGATTATCTCATATGAGTAATTCGCACATTCAGCAACTTATTCGTGATGGTTTATTGAGCAATTTAAAATTTGAGGAGTACGGTCCATGTGAAAGCTGTATTTTTTCGGAAAGATGCACAAATTACCATTTCCTAAATGTCTTAGAATTTTTGGTAAGCTAGAAATGATTCACTCTGATATATGTGGACCATTCAGCACTAAGACTTGAAATGGATGTGAATATTTCATCACATTTATTGATGATTTTTCGAGATATGGATATGTCTATCTCATGCATAAGAAGTCTGATACACTTGAGTTCTTCAAGAAATTCAAACTTGAAGTAGAGAATAGAACAGGTGAAAAGATTAAAGCATTTCATACAGATCATGGTGGTGAATATTGTTCTACTCTATTTGATAAGTTCTGTGAAGAGCATGGTATCATTCACATGAAAACTATGGCTTATACTCCTGAACAGAATGGTGTAGCAGAAAGAAGGAATCGTACATTGCTAGAAATGGTAAGATCTATGTTGGCTCATGCTAACCTTCCCACTAGTTTCTGGGGAGATGCATTATTGGCTGCTGCTTATATTTTGAATAGAGTTCCAACCAAATCTGTTGAGACTACGCCTTATGAAGTTTGGTTTGGAAGAAAGACAAGTTTAAATTATCTTCGAATTTGGGGTTGCGTAGCTAATGTACTTATCCTTGATCCTTCAAGCGATAAGCTAAGCTCCAAAACTAGAAAATATTTTCTCATTGGATATCCTGATTGGTCTAAGGGTTACAAGTTATACGTCCCAGTTGCTAAGGTACTAGTAGAAAGTCGCAATGTCAAGTTCTTTGAAGATAAATTCGATTCTGAGAATTTGGAAGAAGAAGAAAATTGCTTGAGGAAATTGATGAGAATCAAACTATTGAGAATTTGTCACCCTATTTGGAGCAGCCTACTGAGTCACAAGCCATTTTTAGAAAAAGGAAAGAATATCCTGAAGCCACTAGAAAGAGCTCAAGAGTTACTAATTGTCCTATTGGTTTGGAATATCATGTTTATAATATTGAAATTTGTGAAATCGTCAAATTAAATGAAGATATGCATGATCCAAATACCTTTTCAGAGGCTGTGATAGATGTGAATAAGAGTTATGGTTAGAAGCTATGTATGGGGAGCTTCAATCTCTTCATAAAAACAATGTGTGTACTTTAGTTGATCTTCCTACAGATGCTCAAGTGATTGGCTGCAAATGGGTATTTAAGAGGAAGAAAAACTCTGAAGGTATCGTTGAAAAGTATAAGGCCTTTTAGGGGTAAAATCATGAGAACAAAACCGTGAGGATTTTGGTCCAGAGCGGACAATATTATACCAATAATATGGTGTTGGGTGGGGTCCGAAAATTTGCCTTTTCTTTCACCAATATACATGCCAAAGAAGTTGCTTAAGAAGAAGGTTTTAAGGATTTACCTCGATCCCCGTTGCTTGTTCGAGTCCGGCGGCGACAAAAATCATTTATCCATGATGGCCGACTCCGAAGGGAAATCTTTATCCTTGCGGGGAAGCCTTCCTCTAATCAAAATTATTCATCTGAAGCTTCTGTCCATCCGGGCTATGGAGCACCCCATCATCATCAGGTGGTTATGCAACCCAAAAACCTATAGATTATGGCAACTATGGGCCACCGCAAGGTCAGAAACTGTAACAAGCTGGGTTAAGTTTGTAATAATAGATCTGAAGAAAATGAATCCCTACAAAATTGCTCGAGAGTTTTGGTAAGAAGACAGAGGAACTGGGAGAGAGAGAAGAAACGGTATTTTCAGAATACTTTTCAAAATCGGATAAATTGACAGAGTGTACCAGATATGCTCGTTCGGTCGTCCCTAAGGAAAAATGACATAAAACTAATATTAAAAGACAGTAGCAACTCTTCTTTACTAAATAGCAACTCTTCAAATAATTAGGTGACTTCAGACCATTTAGTTCGGTATAATTTCTTTATACATTGTCCTTTTCTTCTTGCTCCTCTTCTTCTTACCTTGTTAATCAACAAGTGAATTAAGGACATTATACTGGTCATTCATTACATCTCCTTCTCCTTTTTTTGAATCTTTTCCCCAAGCGTCTACCTAAGGGAAATATTTATGGATCAGAGTAGCATCTTCCCAAGTGAACTAGTGTGAAGCCACTCCAGTCCACTGACCACTGCTCCATAGGCCCCTCCTTCCCAGGTTTTACTCTCCTGTCCATCATTTGAACAGGATAGATCACATAGCTCTCATTTGTATTCATCAACGGAGGTTCCCCATAAAGTACATCTATTCTCTCAAGTTTCTCCTTGAGTAGTGAAACATGAAAAATTGGGTGTATTTTGCTAGAACCTGGTACATCCAACTTGTAATCTACGGGTCTTATCTTCTTTAGTATGGTGTAAAGTCTGTAGTATCTCGGAGATAGCTTCATGTTTCGCCTAAATTGAAAAGAATTCTAGCATTAAGGATGCAACTTAAGATACAATTGATCCCTCACTGCATAGTTGCGTTCAATCCCGTGTTTATCAGCGGTAAGCTTCATTCTTTCTTGGGCCTTCATTAGATTTTCCTTTAGCAGCCCTTGTATCTTTTCTTTTTGTATTAGAAATTCCTTAACAGATACGCCAATAGCACATGCAAAAAAATGGCAGAGGGATGTGGCAAGCCTCATACCCATAGAGTACTCTAAAGGGGGTCATCCCTGCACTTGTATGGTGGGTGGAATTGTACCAAAACTCTGCTAGGGGCATCCACCTATACCATGAACTCAGCTTCTGTGAACACATACACCTTAAATAGGTTTCAAGACACCTGTTGACACACTCAGTCTGGCCATCAGTTGGAGGGTGGTAGGTTGAGCTAAGAGCTAGTTTCACTCCCACTAGATTCATAAGTCCACTCCACACCAAGCTGGTAAATACTCTATCCCTGTCTGATATTATTTCCAGTGGCAGCCCATGTAGCCTGTAGATCTGATCAACAAATATCCTAGCTATAGTTTCAGCAGAATAAGGGTGAGTCAAGGCCATGAAACTGTATTTACTGAATCTGTCCACAACTACTAGAATTAACTACTTCCCTTCAAATTTAGGCAACCACTCTATAAAGTCCATACTAATGCTAGTCCAAGGAGAGGTAAGAATTTGCAAGAGTTGCAGTAGTCCCGCATGTGCTGAAGAATCAACATTGCTGCCATCACATATATCACACCCCTTCATCCAATCTTCTACCTCTCTTCTCATCTCTGGCCAATATTAATAGGTTCTAATTCGGTTTAAGGTAGCATGTATTCCTGAAATCCCTCCCATTGGAGAGTTTGTGCAATGTGGATATGATGTTGAATTTTATCCCTGTCCACTTCCCAACGTTGATTCTGCCTATATGCATCAGTATTCCATTTTGTAGTGTATATTTTGAGTAACTTCCAACATTCACAGCTTTAGACTGCATAATATTTGAGAAGTGTGGATCCTCTGTATAGCTCTCCAGTACCTCCATAATCAAGTCTGCCTTTACTTCTGAGATGCTGAGGAAGCTGGTTGTGATTTCAGGTCCGAATCTGGACAGTGCATCAGCAGCTTTATTTTCTACGCCCTTCTTGTATTACACCACATAGTCGTACCCCAACAGCTTAGAGGTGAGTTTTTGTTGAGTCATTGTGTGCAGTCTCTGATCTAAGTGCTTCAAAGCCTACTGGTCTGTTTTAATAGTGAAAGGAGATCCCGGCAGGTACCTACTCCATTTCTTCACAGCTAGAACCACAACTAGCAACTCCTTTTTATAAGTAGATTGTCCCATCTGCTTTTGCCCCAAGGATTTTCTGAAGTAAGCTATAGGTTTACCCCTTGTGTCAAGACAACTCCCATCCCCGAGTAACTAGCATCCATTTTCACTACAAACCGATCCTCAAAATTAGGTAGATTCAACACTGGAGCCTTGCACATTGCCTATTTTAGCAGTTCCAAGGCCTTATCAGCAACTTCATCAAATGAAAATCTTCTTTCTTTAGCAACTCGATAAGTGGTTTGCTCATAGCTCCATAGTCTTTAATAAACTTCCTATAGTATCCTGTCAAACCTAGGAACCCCCTCAGTGATTTCAGGGAGGAAGGCCTTGGCCAGTTCAACATAGCATCAATTTTGGTTGGATCCGTTGCAATACCTTCTCCAGAAAATCACATGTCCCAAATATTCAATTGACTGCTGCCCAAAAGAACACTTTGTCTCCTTGGCAAATAACTGATGACTTCTCAAAACAACAACACAAATCTCAAATGGTTAAGGTGGTCCTCCTAACTGCGGCTATATACCAATATATAATCAAATAAAACTAGTACAAATTTTTGGGTAAAATAGAGAATACCTAATTCATTAAGCATTGGAAAGTGTCCAGGGCATTGCACAATCCGACTGGCATCACCAAGAACTCGAATTGTCCATGATGTGTGAAAAAATTGTTGAGGTACATGTCTTCCTCCTTCTTTCTGATCTGAAAATATCCTGCTCTTAGGTCCAATTTGTTGAACCATACTGCTCCATGTAACTCATCCATCAGCTCATCAATGATTGGTATGGGGCATCTGCTTTTGACAATTAGGTTGTTCAAGTATCTGCAATCTACACAAAATCTCCTCCTTATTCATCAATGCTTCTTTGGTACAGCATTGGGCAACAAATTTATACCATGCTCAATTCCACGGACTGGAGGTAAGGTTTTAGGCTCCTGGAATACATCTCCGAATTCCTCCAGAAGTCCCCTCAAATCCTCTGCATTAGAGCTATTCAGATCAGTCTCTGATCTCTCACACAGTTTGATCTTTCCATCAATATTCTTTCTAAAGGTTGATCTTTCCCACTTACAAGTGGTCATGCTAAAAAAATTTGATCTCACTACACCTCTTTCTTCTGCATCTAGCTCAGAATAGACCTTGCCAACAACGGTACTGCCCCACCTCTGATCATCTTAGATAGTTGTTTGGCATTGATGAATTTCAATTCTTGCTTGCCCTGATATGCCTGTGTCTGAATCCATTTTCCCTCCTTGATGATGGTAACTACCATGTTATTGTAGTTATAAAACACTGAGCCATGCTCTCTCAGCCAATCTACTCCCAATATGAGGTCATAGCTTTATAGAGGGAAGGTCCTAGGGGACAAGTGAACTCTACCCCTTGCATAATCCATTTAAACTCTTTACACTTCACTTCACTAAGCCTCTTCATACCATCCGCCACTTCCACCATCATTGGTGTTGAGTATTCCATCAAGCACCCCATCTTCTCTGCTAGTTTTTGATCAACAGAACAGTGGGAGCTCCCACTGTCAAACAACACTTGAATTGGTTCTCCCTTGAATGATCCTTTTACTCAATAGGTATTAATGTTGCTATGACCACAAATAGCATTAAGGGATAAGTTTCATTCTAGCCCAATATCTTCTTGCGGACTATCCTCTATTCTCAAGCTTTCAATCACATTTTCAACAGGACTAAGATCTGACTCAAAGTTTTCCTGCAAAGCAAATAATTTAGTAGCACATCTATGTCCAGGCACAAAGGGTGCTCCACACTTGAAGCACAACTTCTTCTCAATCCTGTCCTTCATTTCTGCATCTGAAAAAAATCTTCTCTTCTCAGGAACTGCTGCAGGTTTTCCCTTATAGGGTGGTTGAACAGTCGGGTGGCTAGCAGACTTTGAACTCATCTTCTGAAGTGCTACTGCTACAATTTTATCCACCAAGTACATCACAAAACACTCCTGCTTCTTAGCCGAGGCAATAGCTTGTAGTAATGTTGTTGGGTGATTTGCCATCACAACAGATCTCAACTCAAACTGAAGGCTTCCAATACACTTTTCCTCATAGAAAATCTCTTGAAAGTTAGGATATGCATCCATCACTAAAGTCACTAGAGGATCAAAGCAGTGAAGTAAATCCTTCAAAGCTTCCCCACACCCTTGCTTCATACACAAACTTTTCAAGTAAATTGTTCGGATCCTCTGTGTCAAAACGAATAAGGACAGCATCTATAAAAGTATTCCACTCAGTTGGTTTAGGCAACCTCAAACTTCTAAACCACTCATATGCGTCTCCTTCGAAGTACATCCTTGCAAACTCGACATGCTTCTAATCATGGATTCCTGTGTATATAGAGAAGTAACCATTGCTCCTTTCGATCCATGAGTGGGGGTTCTTACCATTAAAGTTAGGAAAATTAGCATCTTTTCCTTCCTCATTCACCCCACGTCCTCATATCCATAGTCCTCAACCTTAATACCATGATTGCAGTAAAAGGAATTTGTTGTGTGAATAGTATATGATGAGGGTCCCAGAAGTACCAATGTTTTTATCTAGTGGATCACCCAAAATAGACCCGTGAGCATTTTTTTATGTAAGATTTCGACCAGCGAACTCACTTGCTTCTCAATACGCTGCTGAAATAAATCCATGGAGTTCTCAGATCTAGTTGCTTGTGCCTTAAACTAGTCTATAATTTCACGCATCTCATCAGTAATCTGATCTAGGCACAACTTAACTAACTCCACCTCATTCTCCAACTTTTCCGTACGTTCGACATGGATCTGACCAGTATCTATATCTATTGAGGGAACCGACCATGCAATTTTCTTTCCATAGGCAATATCTTGCCTAGCTCGCATCATCTCGTCCATTACCTCCTATTGAGTGGCTTTAGACACCGGATCAACCATAACGTGAGGTCATTGATGCTTTCGTCTAGCTATTGCAAAGCTGTGGTTGGATCTGAAGGAAACCTCGCTCTGATACCAGTTGTAACAAGCTGGGTTAAGCTTGAAACAATAGATATGAAGAGAACGAATCCCTACAAAATAGTTCGAGTTTTGGGAAAGAAGACAGAGGAACTGGGGGAGAGAGAAGAAACAGAATTTTCAGAAACACGTCATGCTTTTCATAATCTGACAAATTTACACAGTGTACCAGTTATACTATTTTCTGTGTAAAAATGTGGCTAAGTCTCGACCAAATGAGTTTGTTACATTCAGAATGCGACTTCACTAATATTAAAGATAAAACTAATATTAAAATACAGGTAACAACTCTTATTTACTAAACAACAACTCTTCAAATAATCCTGCGACTTCAGACTGTTTAGTTCGATATGATTTATTTCCTCTGCTTCCTGCTCCTTTTCTTCTTAACCTGCCAATCAACAAGTGAATTAGGAACATTAGTATGTCCATTCATTACAAAAACCTTTAGTTGTTCAGTCTGCATATGCACAATCACAAGCAAGTCTAGAACCATATGCACAACCACAAGCAAGTCTACAACCTACCTACGCTCAGTTCGATTGCTGCTCAGAAGGAACATCATCCACCAACAAAGATGTCAAGAAATCTTGCAAGTTTGCCATTTCCGGCATGTCCACAGTGCCAGAATCCGTCAAAGAGATTAAGAAAACTTTCCTCGACAAGCCATTCAAGTCCCTCTGTTTCGCCTCTAATCATTTCTGGACGATTTCGTACAAGAAATGTAACAAATCGGGATGAGAAACATCGTCACAGCCAATACTGCATGCTTAAATCTGTTCACTGGAAAAATTGCGCAATCAATTGGAAGAAACTCAACAAATTCATGTTCTTAATGATTCTTAATTGAAGAATTCCGCTGAGATACGTGATGGATGAATATAGACGAGGAATGATCTAGAACCTTTACAAAGAGAAAACCGTTGAGAAAAAAAATTAGATGGACAGAGAGGACTTTCACCGTCGAGCCTTAATTTCTCTCATGGGCTGAACTCTTCCATTAGGCCATCATGGGCATTATTTTCACCTGGGCCTACATTTGGATAAGGCCTATATATGAACTTGATTTTCTTTTTGGGCCTAATTATCCACCGGCCCAATCTCCTTATGCAGTTACTGGACTTTATTATCGTCTTATAAGATTTGTACTGTTGGGACTTATTTAGATCCCAGTCCGATATCACATCTTGGGTAATTCTTGACGGGGCCAACAAAATTTCTACTATGATTTTGGACTAGATTTCTGTTGTAGGCCAACTTAAGGCATTTCAATATCTGATACACGACGTCCAGGTGACCATTTTTAGGATCATGCATGTACCTGCTCACCACACTCATAGCAAAGGATATATCTGGTCAGGTATGATTCAGATATATCAACTGGCCTATCAAACCTCTGATATGTTTCTCTGTTAACTGGCTCTCCTGCTTCTACACTCAACTTTAATCTTTGGTTAATCGATATTCTGCCGAGTTTGCAATCCAACATACATGTTCCCTGGAGCAAGTCTAGAACATACTTCCTCTATAACAATAATGTCCTTTGGCCCACGGACCACCTCAATCTTAATAAAGTAATTCAACTGTCCAAGTCTTTAAAATTTCAAATTTTTTACCAAGTCTCATCTTTTTTTTTTTTTCCAAGTCTCATCTTTAACTTTGCAATCTTACTCTCATCGTCATAGGGGTTTCCAACAGTCTTGCGGTAGTGGTAAGCCACTCACCGCTTCCATTATCGCTAAGTTAATGGATTTAAAAAATTTATTCACTTTTGCATCCGCTAACCGCTATCGTGCTTCTGTTACTACCGCTAAGATAACGGTAGCGATAGCGAAAAATCGCTAATTTTGCTAATAAATAAAAATAAATTAATAAAAATTAATAAAAATTTTTTAAAAAAAATACCAATTTATCAGCCACCTGTAGTGTATGGTACCTGTAACAGACAACAGTAAATTAACATTTTCCAACAGATCATTGTCCATTTCACTTGTTGAATATCAATGCAAAATAGGAGTCCAACGACATTTTTTTTTCAAGTTTCAACAACAAAACAAACAAGCAATCCATTGTCCATTTCAAGTCGGGATGAATATCATATTATAAGGCATGACATGAGTTCATGTGGAACCTGATTCAACTCTGCAAAGCCAAATACGTAAGTTGATGTAAAGTTAAAAGTTAGAAAAAAAATGGTACTAGTGGTAGTAGCGGACTCACCATCGCTTTCTCTAATGTAGTGGGTTGCATTTTCGATCATCGTTTCAGCTTCTGCTATACCGGTGAAAGTGGTATAGTGGAAGCGATAGCAGCAGCGATTGCGGTTTTCCGCCACTACCACTATCGCTGGAAAACCCTACTTCCTGGACCTATCAAACGAAGATCGAGTTGATTGTTTCAAGCCATACACTGATTTATCGAGCTTGCAAACCTTACCAGCAATCTGACTGGTGCCAAATCCTGGGGAAATCTCCATGTACACTTCTTTCAAAAGGTCATCATGAAAAAATGCATTCTTCACATAAAGTTGGTGTAGCTTCCATCCTTTATTTGTTGTAGTAGAGACCAAGGTCTTGATCGTGCTTATCTTCGCTACTGCTACAAAGGTCTGAGCATAAGCAATTTCGTAGATCTGGTTGTATCCTTTTGCTATCAATCGTTCCTTACTGCGCTCTTGATTTCGAATCACAATAAACACCCACTTACATACAACTACCTTCTTACCAGGTGGCAGTGACATGAGCCTCAATGTTTTATTCTTTGTAAGGGCCTCAAGCTCCTCTATCATGGCAGCTTTTCACCTTGAATCTTCTTTACCAACCTACTGACATTTAGGAATCGGGACAATGTCAAAAAATGCAATAAATGTACTATGTGCGGGAAATGTGTCAGTATGACACAAAATGGACAATATCACGGAGATGAAAGATATCGGGGGGAAACCATATCTATTAGGTGGGACCCCTACAATGCTGCGAGTGGTCCTCCTAACCGATTGGAATTTGGGAGGAATAATATTAGTGTATGAGTAATATCACCTGATAGGTCTATGGTGGGTGTTGAAGATAAGGGTGCCCCAAAGTCTAAGCAGGCGAGGACACTGGGCATGGGACTATCGTAGGTGACTCAGGCAACTCTCTGGTCTCCTCTCTCCTCTACCACTAGGCTGGGCTAACCCGGCCCGGGAAAAAATAGGCAAGTCCCAATCTAGCGTGGTTCTTCATGGACCCGCCTAGCCCGGCCTATGTTATTGTTTTTTTTTTTTTTTTTACAATATATTAACATAAAAAATAATAACGGGCCATGCCGAATAACCCGTCGGGCTGAAAAATTGTGTTCAGCTCAGCTTGACAAAAAAAAAAGGGTCAACTCAGCCCGTCATGCTATACGAGTCGGCTTCATTCCTAGTTTTTGCAGTCGGGCCTAGCCAAACCCATTTAGATCGGCCCGAATGCGTATCTCTACAATGTAAATCGAATAGAGCATGTTTGCAGCAAAACAGATGGGCCAAATATTCTAGTTACTTCACCGCTCACATCGAAACTTTGTTATCTTTTCCAGGAATTAGGGCAAGTTTACGGCGCTTCTTGCTAGTCAGCATGACAATCTCTAATCTAGTACTTTTTTGAGAAGCAGTGGGCATAATGAGGCCCAAAATAGCTCTCAGATTTCCCAGATTGTGACGACACTTGATATGCAAGCCTGAGTCACTTATGTGTGTTATATTTCTAAGACGGTATACAGGGTATTATACTCTATTCTGTAAGACACTACCTGAGTTAATTTGGCATTTTTTGTTCTTTAATGAAATTTAATTTCAAAAAAGTTGCCCTATTTGACATTAGCTTGACCGTTCTTTTAAACCCTGATCCTAACTTAGTAATTACATTGTTTTGCATTAGGGTTTCCCAATTAATGTACATAAGTAACATATTACCCAACCTTACTACACTACAATACATCCAATCCTCCAGATTAGCCAGCGTCCATCCCTATACAAGAAACTATCTTCCTTGACAAACCCTTAATCCATACTGTAATCCAATATAACAGAACAGATCTAATATTGAATATAACGATAACAAATACAGTAAATATTACGTGATGCGGAAGCGTGATATTTTAATCGAATATCCGGAACGAGGTTACCAGAGTCTCTTTTAATTCCCACTAATCAAATCTTAGCCTCTCGGGTGGATAGGCGGACAGAAAAAATTGTATAGTCATTTAGAATTGTTATTCCAAAAGAATAGGCACGTAGCCTATTTATAGGCGTAGGAGTAGTTTTGTAATAAATACAAATAGTACTCAAATAGTACTTTACTATTTGAGTACTATGCAGACAATAAATTTGTCTG
>JAOWBN010245738.1:0-11850 GCA_028565015.1 Pinguicula moranensis | reverse complement strand
TTTAAAAAAAAAAAAAAAAAAAAAAAAAAAAAAAAAAAAAAAAAAAAAAAAAACTAGCCGTTGAGCACGGCGGGCGGCACATGTCACACGGTGGGCAACGCCTTTTCTTTTTTTTTTTTTTTTAATTTTTTTAAAAAGACCCGTTTTCCCAGCTGGGCATGACGGGTCTAAACCAGCCAGAAAAGTGACTTTTCCGACGATTTCCGCCGTGCCCACGAACCGCACGGTGGGACACCTCGATCCAATTTATTTATTTTTTAATTTTTTTTTTGGAATACCCTCTTCCCGCTCGGGGCACTGCGTACCCTGACAGAACCGCCGGAAAATCGATTTTCTGGCGGGTTCCGCCGTGCCACCCGACGGGTCACCGTGTTCAAAAATTCAAATTTTTTTATTTTTTTAAATTTAGATTTGTCGCATTTTTTGGCGAGTTTCTGGCGGACCGCACGCCGGGTCCCGACAATTTTTTTTGGTTTTTTAAAAAAAAAACGGGCTTGTCGTGCCGCAGAGTCGCGTTTACGCGACCCGGGCGGCCTGCCGGCTCGTGGCTCGCCAGGCCAGGGCCGTGCCAGGCACGGGCCACGGGTCGTTTTGCCCATGTCTAGACATTACTAAAAGTAGATTTTCAAAATCTACTTTTAGTAATTACAAGATCTAGCCGAATATATACATCAAGAATAGGAGTATGCATGGATATGGGGGCAACTTGGTGAGGGTAGCTATACCGTGCATAACGCACATCAAGTAATTAGGCAAGAAAATGGACAAATTCTACCTCATAATACATTGCTGAAGTTCCTCTGGGATAATTCAGTGCCTCTGAAGGTATCAGCACAAAATTGGCGCATGTTGCGAGACCGAGTTCCAATCCTACAGAATTTGCAAGCAAGAAACGTCATCATCCCCAATTCTACAAATACACGCTTTGTCAACTAAAGGAGGAAACCACTGACCGTTTATTCACGGTATGCGACTGGAGCTTTGTATTCTGGAGTTTATTTTACAGGTTGTTGGGAACGCCCATTATCTGCCTCAAGATTTGGTTGTGAATTATCCAGGGCATACGCATCTTATGAGAAATCAAAAGTGCAGACAAGATTGGAAATTGCTCTGGTTGCTTTTTGGAAGATTTGGAACTATAGAGACGCAGTAATTTTCAGGGCGGAATGGACTGCAAAACTCCAGAATTTGATCCTTGAAGAGCTGACGGTTCAAAATTGGCTAATCGAGCGAAAATAAGTGGCAACATTTCAGCTATGTTTTGTATCACTTATTTTTTAGATTAATTTTTCCTTTTTCCTTTTTTTTCATATTATTTCAAAATTAATGTTTTAAAACTCCACTTCTCCTTCTATTTATCATTTTTTTCAGTCAGATTTTTTTTTTTCAGAAGTAAGTAAGATGTTATTTTTTTTTCACTTCTACTTCTAATGGCAATTTTGTAAATAAATCAAAGTTATCATACAAAATTTAACTACAAACACTATTTAATCATCTTAAAAAATTTGATTGCAAACATTTTTCCATAACCTTTTTAATTTTTTCATAATTTTACCAAACACTAAAAAATTATAAATTAAAAGGAGAAGAAGAATCAAAAAAAGAAGTGAAAGAAGAAGTAAAATAAGAAATCAACTATAGATACAAAACAAACATTTCATATACTCTTTCACCGACTGGTATCAATGGCCAATAATGATTATGAGTAGTCAATAAAAACTGTTGCATTGTTTGTATATTCAATTCATTTTTTGAAAATAAAATTCTTTCTCATCTAATTTTTTTTCAAGTTTAGTTGGTGCGGATTGCGGAGAGGAAAAATTGCAAGTTTCATGTGGGATCTTCTTCTTTCTTCATACGGGAGAAATGCCAATTCCGCTTCCCAAAATTTTGATACCCAAAAAAGGGGTCTCATCAAACTAAGAACTGCATGTGATTCGCACCCCATATTGAATGTAAGTGATAAGTTTAAAAAATGGATGATATGAATAAGATGATATCTTTCAAGAAAAAGAAGTTGATGCGTTTGGATTGGATACTTCAGACCCTTATACACAAAGCAGTAATACGACGAGCTCCTCAAAAAAAAGCAAAAGACTTATGTCTGATGTGTAGAATCATTTTGACAAGTACTAGAAAGTTATTGATGGCGAAGCATTTTGGAAAGCGAAATGTCATTATTGCAAAAAAGAGTATAATGAAAACATGGCGGTTGGTGGGACTGGCACTTTGAAGAGCCACATGCCACCAAGTGTAGGTTGAAGCATGGTGGTGTACAAATCGATCAACCAATACTACATTTCACTGCTGATGGCAAGGTGACCGCGTGGTGTAATGATCCTAAGATATTTTGGGAATCCTTGGTGCAGTTGACTGCTACATGTGACTTGCCTATCAACTTTGAAGAGCATTTTGCTTATAAGAAGCATATTAAAAAATCCTTCAACCCCTCTTTCCATGCAATTAGTGCATGCACGATTCGGCGTGACATTGAAGAATATTTTGAGAGACGGTTTGCTGAAATGAAAGGCGCATTTGCTGCTTCGCAATATTGTGTAGCCTTGACATTAGATATATGGGATTCTTGAGTTCATCTAGATTATTGTAGCGTAGTGACACATTATATTGACGACAGTTTGAATTTACAGAAGCGAGTAATTGGTTTAAAATTGGTTGAGTAATTTCATATAGTATTTTGGAGGTACTCAAGGCATACGGACTCGTGGATCGCACAATCTCCATCACACTGGATAATGCATCTGCAAATTTGAAGGCTATGCGATCACTTTAGGGTCCGTTGAAGTCATACAATGCTCATTTTCTTTCTCATCAGAGATGTGCATGCCATGTTATAAATTTGATAGTCAAAACAGGTTTGAGTACTTTAGAAGATTATGTTGGAAATGTCAAAATGATTGTGTCGTGGATAAGGGTATCTCCCCTATGCATCAATGCCTTCAAAACTCATAGTGTCTCATTGGGTTACAAGCCACGTATTTTGGATGTTGGCATGCCAATTAGATGGAACTCAACATACGCTATGTTGAAGAGAGCATATGAGTACAAGATGCCCCTATCCCAGTATTTGATGATTGCACAAATGCAAACTTCGTCTCATCCTCCAGCTGTTTTGACATTCTTTGAGTGGGATGTCATTGAAAAAATTATCACATTTCTTGAGGTTTTCTACGAGGCCACGACTACTTTTTCAAGGATTTATTTTACTACATCCCCTCTAGCCATACATCAACTGGTACTAATGCCAAACAAATTATATGAACATAAGAATGATGAACACATAGGAGGTACATTTTTATTTTCTTTCTTTGAACTTTTGATACAATCTTTATGATTATTTTCAATCTTTGTTTTGTGACCGAAGAAAGGGAGGATATTCAAGCAAAAGTTTAGGGAAGGAGCAGATGAGTCTTTGAGGGAACGAGATAAGAGATTTGAGGGAGGAGATAAGAGATTTGAGGGAGCATGCAGCTCAGAGGAGAAACCAGATAACTCTCTTCATTCATAGGAAACTACAGACTACACGTAACACTTTTATAGCTAACACACAAACTAACTAAGAAGCTACTAGACAACTCTAACTATTACAACTCAAAAGGTTGAAGCTAAGTGTCACACAATTGCTAACTAACACAAGTATGTGTCTTGTGCCATGTGCAACAGGTTTCTTTCATCAGATTGGCAGCTCCTTTATCTGTCTTGACCATCTATTTTCTTTAGTCTTCTACTTGATAGGACAAAGGCCTTAGCTTCAGGAAAAGGGTGTTACACTCTCATCCTCCAGCTGTTTTAACATTCTTTGAGTGGGATGTCATTGAAAAAATTGTCACATTCCTTGAGGTTTTTGTACAAGGCCACGACTGCATTGGTCAGGGAGTAATTTTACTATATCCCCTCTAGCCATACATCAGTTGGTACTAATGACAAACAATTTATATGAACATAAGAATGATGAACACATAGGAGGTACATCTTTATTTTCATTCTTTGACTTTTCGATACAATCTTTATGATTATTTTCAATCTTTGACCTTTCGATACATCTTTATTCTCTTCTTTGTACTTTGTAAATTGTAGGTGCCGTTCGACCGATGAAGAGCAAGTATTTGGAATATTGGGCTATGCCTCCTCTCTTATATTCATTGACTTTCATTTTGGATCCTCGAGCCAAGATGACGATGTTCGAAGAAGCAATTTTTAAGATGCAACATTGAATGGGATTGGAAGATGACATCACTGTTGTAAAGGATGCTGAAACATCTTTGTTCAACCAGTATAGCAATTATGAGATCAAGTTTGAATGTACAAGAAGAGTTCGAGCACCACCACCTAGTGGGAAGAAACCATCAGCCTGGAAATTATTGGGTGGCCTTGATTCATCATCGAGTTCGCGCATGGAGTTGGGTATTGCTGTTCAGTATCTTAAATTGAACATCTATCTGCATACAAATTTTGAAATGATAGATGAACTCGATGGTGAGAACTTGAACCTTTTACAATGGTGGGAGGCACACGGGACACAATATCCAGTTCTATCACAGCCGGCAAAGGATCTCTACAGTATTCCGGCATCCACAGTTTCATCCGAGTCTGCTTTCAGCATGGCTGGACGGATTGTTGAAGAAATGCGAGCTAGGTTGAAACCGAAAAGTATAGAAATGTTGACCATCATTAAGGATTGGGAGATCCAGGATGAAAGAATTGATAATCTGGAGTCGTTGGAAGATTATTATCTTGAGGAAGATGATGAAGAAGAAGACCCTACTACTTTGGCTCCTCCTGCTCCTCCGGCACTTCGGCAGTGAAGGTTACTTGTTCATCCTTAATTTATTTATATAACTACATTTCAATTAATGTTAATTGTTACTTATTTTTCAGGGAGTGATGAATTATTATATTCAAGAAGACTTGATATTTGAGAAGGTTAAGTATTTATATACCAAAGTTTGCATGTGTTAATTTTTTCGATACTTTTCAGGGACTAACAATTAACACTCTTGCAGCCTGCACGAATGTTGGATGAATTGGATCAATCATCAAAGAGAACTTGGTTTGGTTATATGTTGGTTTTGGTTTTGGTTTTGGTGGTTAGACTTTAATGATTAAACCTTGGTTATATGTTTGTGGTTAAACTTTTGGCAAAACATTTGGACATTTTGTTGAGGCTTATAGATTATTTTACTGAATGTTAGTTTAATCTGTTATTTTCATATGTTTGCTGAAATAGGGAGGTGATGAGCAGGTTGTAAACAAGTTCAAACAGGCCAGACAGGCCAAATAGGTCAAAACCCGGCACACCTATTTTGGAAGCGGGCCGGTTTGGCCCGCCCTGTTTTCAAAAATGGGCTAACCCCGCCCCGCCTATTTTTTATAAATGGGTGGGCCGTGCCTTTTGAGCCGTCCTGTTGCCCCGTGACGGGCGAGGAAGTATAGCCCGCCCCGCCCATATGCCGACCACTACCCTCGGTCAAACTTAAATGAAAAATTCTTAATAGTCCTGCATCCGAATGTGGGTATCCAATGCTGAGGGATATCTATCTGAGTAAAACGTCTTGCTTTGGTACTGATAATAGAGATTGAGTAATGAGGCCTATAAGCGGACGAACTCGGAAAGACCCCCTCCTCCCCATTTACTCTATCTATCTGCATCAGATATATGGCAGTCTGCATTTCTCCATTCTCAGCCTTCCTTGATTGGCAGTCGTCATTTGAGCCTTCTAAAAATCCTTTGATCGCTCCATTCGGCTCCATATTTCGCTAGCTCATCCGCAATGTTGTTTGCTTCCCTATACTGATGCATGACTCTCATATGGAATTCAGCGGACAACATGCTCAGCTCGTCCCAATAGTCCCATAGGTACCAGACATCACATATGTTCTGTATCAGCCATTGAATCACCAACATTGAGTTGGATTCGACGATGATTTGGTTACAGCCCTGTTCTTGACATAGTTTTAGGCCTTCTATCACCGCACGAAACTTTGCACTATTATTTGTCCGAACTCCAAAACATTTTCAAACGACAGCTCGAAGATTACCTAGCTCATCCCGTACGATGCCACCTCCTCCTGATGCACTTGGATTACCTAAGCAACTACCATCACAATTTAGCCCAACCTCGTGGGGGAGGCTCCCATGTCACAATGATGTTCTTTCTCCTAATAGGCCTCACACCATGTATGCACAAGTCCTCCAACAAGTACATGTCCACACCCTGTAAAACACATCGAAAGTTGGTACAATTAAATATATCGCTAATAGAAAGACGTACCTGTCTACAGATCTGATCTGCTGATGACATCAATCCTTTGAACCAGAAAAGTATCCTCCCTTTCCATGTCTTCCAGTACCAGCTATGGTGTGGAATCCCTAGTAGAGTTTTTGCCTTTATCTAGATGGGATTGGCTATCTCACTCGTCCCGAGGATGTGATCCTCTGTTTCTGGTTTCCTTTGCTCGTAGCAATCTCATGCAGATACCAACTGGACACCCTGGTTACGGACAATTTTCATATAGGGGAAGGCAGTTGATCCATGCCCTCTAGGTGCAGATAGCCACCTTCGGCGGAAGAGTCTTATTCCGAATCTTCTCGAGATCCTCCTGCATTGGCCCCCGTTCTCGTACTACTTCCATAGCTGAATTCAAGCCGAAATCACCTCTCTTATGCCACTTCCAAATATACATGTCCTCTCCCCGAGCTGCATGATTCCCAGGAATTTCTTGAGACTAAATTTCCTCGCAGATCTCCTATCCCACGACCTCTGCTAAATGTCCCACATTCCATTCGTTTCCTAGCCAAAAGTCCTGAAATTTCAGATCATTGGGAATTTCAAGTGGACATCTCCTTGCCAGTGGTCCCGAGCCTATCCATTTGTCAAACCAGAAGAATGAGTTTCCTTTTCTCAGAATAATCTGTATATTCTCTATCACTTTATCACGCATACTCATCGTATACGTCCATTATCGGGAGTCTCCACTTAGCACCTCTCGAATAAGGATATGATCTTGTGTATTATATTTCGCCCTCAAGAACCTAGTCCACAAGCTTGACTCGGTAATCATCTTGTAACAAATCTGCATAGCCATTGCTTTTTGTACTTCCTTCAAGTCCCTAATCCCTATCCCCCCTCATCACTAGGTTTGTAGATTTTTTTTTCCATCCTACCCAATGTAGTTTCTTCCTCCCTTCCACCTCTCCACATAGAAAATCCACCATCTTTCGGACCTCCATTGTAGGTCCTCTAGACAGTATCAGGGGAGTCTCATAAGAGCCAAAATATGCATGGGAATACTAGAGAGGATGTGTTTGATTAGTGCTATTCTACCCGCTTGGGACAACAACCTTCCTTTTCAAACTGCTATCTTGTTTGTGATTTTAGTCATTAAGGGTTCCAATATTTCTCTTCAACCTCCCTGTATAGAGGGGCTCCCAAGTAGCTTGTGGGGAATGTGCCTCAGTCGCCTAATCAACATCCCCTTCTTGCACTGCTGATTTGGTTGGACATGAACATAGCCGACTTTTCTTTGTTTACTTTTTGACCCGACCAATGGCAATACTCTTCTAGAACCTTCATAAATGCAAGTAGTGACCTCCTCTCTCCACTCAAGAAACATAAGATGTCATCAGCGTACATCAAGTGGGGTATAAGAGGGGACCCCAAAGGGAGACTGAAACTTTTGATTTTTCCTCTCTGCACTTCTCTCAATATCAGACTAGAGAGAGTATCCTGCATTAGAATGAACAGGTAAGATGATAATGGATCCCCATGCCTAAGTTTCTTCCCTAAGGGGAAGAGACCCAAGGAGGTTCCATTCATTTGAACCGAAAATCATTGATTTTTCACACATCTCATAAGAATATCTCTCACCTCCTGGTTAAAGCCTGTAGCACCTGTTCCAGAAAAGACCAGTGCACTCTGTCGTAGGCCTTTGACATATCCAATTTGATCATAATGTTTCCACCCAGCCTTTTTTTTATTAATACTCTGAGTTAGTTCTTGGGCTAAGGTGATCTGATTGAAGATACTCCTACCTTTTACCAAAGCTCCTTGCTCCTTTGTGACTAGTTTTCTTATCACTTTTGAGATTCTTCCGACCAAGACCTTAGCCGCCACCTTATATGTGACCGAGCACAAGTTAATCAGCCAAAATTTATTGAAACTGTGTGGGTTCTTTACTTTAGCACATAAGTGCTAGGATATTCGAATTGAAGATTCTCGGGAAGCTTGCCCCCCTCCCCCAAAAAAACAACAACTAAATCCTGTCCAGTGATGTCCCGGGTAGACTTGAAGAATTCGGATCCAAAACCATCAATACCTGGGGCACTATGGCTTGAAATTGTACCAAGGGCCTCTTTGATTTCTTCTCTCGAAGGGATACAACAAATAACAAATATCATCATTCTCCACCTGATTTAGCTTGTCCACAAATAACCCACTCAGATCCCTAGCCTCCGTATCCCTCTTCGTATCCTTAAGGGTCTCTTCAAAAAAAAAACCACCGCCTCCTCGTGCACCTCCTTTGCCCCTTCCAGGGTGCACCCATTTGGGAGGTTCATGCGAGTGACGATATTCTTATTTTGTTTAATATTAATCACTGCATGGAAAAGTCTCATGTTCTTATCCCCTCTTGAATCCAACTCTTTTTTGCCAACTGAGCCAACCTCACTCTTTCTTGTTCCTCCCATTCACTTAACTATGATTTCGTAGCCATCAGTTCATTGTCTAGTAGTGAATCTAACTGTTCTTGAAGTTGATCCTCAATCTCTTCCATTCTTTGTTCCAATTGTTGGATCTTGCATCCAACACATCCGAAGAAGAGCTTGTTCCACTCCCTCAGACACACGCGCATATTCTTGAGCTTACCCTCCAAATTCAGCATGGTGTTCGTACTGCTCACATCATTCCAATGCTCTCTCACTACATTCGAAAAAGAACCCGCTCTTGTCCACATATTCTGAAATGCCCAATACCATATCTTGTCTTCGGATCCTCCAGGAATACTACCATCGGATTATGATCCTATGACTTCCTCGATAGAAGTCTACAGGAAGCATTCCCTTTCCAGCAAAGGAAGTCATTATTTACCATGACTCTATCCAGTTTAGCCCAAATCCTTGCAGTACCCCTCTCTCCATTACACCATGAGAATTTAAGCCTTTTCAAGTGCAGCTCCACCAGATTGCATGAATTCAAGCATTCATTAAGCTCTTTCATCGGCGTTGCAGCCCATACAATACCCTTGCATTTATCTGCATTTGATCGGATGACATTGAAATCTGCTAGCACTACCCAGGGAGAGTTTCCTGAATTAATATCCACCAGGTATCTCCATAAGTTCCTTCGTGAAGGCGAATCACATCTGCCATATACAAAAGAGACCATAACTCTCTCACTCTCTCGTTTATACCATCTAGTGATGGCTTGAGCAGAAGAGCTAATTAATTCAAAGTACCCTTCTTCCTTCTACAAAACCCAAATTTTCCCACTAGCACCTTCATTTGAAGTATAAAAGGAGAATTTAACGAGGTTAGATAACCTCGCCATATAACTGACTTGATGAAAGGGTTCTGCTATCGCAAATAAACTAATATCAAAGTAATTCAGTATATCACATATCTTTTTCCTAAACTTCCCTAAACCCCAAATATTCCAATATAGAAATTTATTCGACATAGGGAGAAGAGTACATTGTCAACCTGGTCGATAAATGAGTAGATCTTTTTTCTTTATTTGTTACCTGCATATTGTGTATTTCCGTATCCAAGTCAAACGCTTTCCTTGCCCCTCGGATAGGAAGACCGCCTTCCGTTTTTGGGTAAGATAGAAGGTCCCATTCCTCCAGATCTGAATCCTGCACCTCCAACTGTATTGAAACTGGACCTGCCCGGTCCTACCTTTCTTTTGCGGGGACCCCTTCCTTAATCCCTGACCCCCGTGAGGAAGCTGGCATCATGAAACCTGCAATCAAAACCGAAATAGTGCTTGGAATTAAACTAATAACATGATCCAGGACTCCCTGTACCGCCACTGTCCCGTGTATAATTTCTTGGGCCATGTCTTCTGAGTTGTTCCCTACATCATCCGACTGTAGGCCCATCTTGTTTACCCGGCCCACATTCTACTTCTTTAAAATTGGGCTGCAATGTTGCTGGCCCAATTGTTGGCTGTTAGTTTCTTCTGTCCTCATCCGAATAGGCCCCGTCTTCCCCAAATTTTCTGTAGCCAGTTTCTCTACCTTCTCCATTCTCTCGATCTCCGGAGAAATCAGACATCTCTCCCTGTTGAATAACACCTGTCTCTTCCCTTCCTTTTTCCGCTGCCCATACCTCAGAATAGGGGGGTTATCCGGTACTCTCTGATTAGATATGCTCTGTTCTCCGCTATCCTGTCAATCCTCCCAGAACTTTCCTGCAATTCTCCCAAGGTCAGCCGATGCAAACTGAGCCGAGTTATCCGCTTCCTTATCCTCCGGGTTTTTAATCACGTCAGTCGGGGTCATCGAAGCAGTCCTAACTATTTCTTCCTTTTGCGTCAATGCCCTTTGTTTTTCAATCAATTCCAGAGTGATATTAGCCGTTGCGTTGCTACCCTGACTTTTTTTATTGGGCCTTTGTTGATTCATCTCTGCCTATGCTTTATTAATTTCTGCCTATCAGATCCGCCACAGTCAGCGTGACGGTTTTCAGCTGCTCGTTTACTTGTTATTTTTTTTGTTCCTCCGAAGTAGATACATGCAAACGTGAACGTGCAAACGGGTTAGGCACGGCACACACGGAAAAAAACGTGCAAACGTGCCTAAACAGCCCGCATTGAAACGTGCGTGCGTGCCAAATTTTTTTCTTCAGGAAACGTGTTGTAATACCCGCCTATTTTATAAAACGCACACGTGCTAGGCTTAAAAATTTAGCCTGCAAACCGTGCAGGCTGTCCCGCACTTGGATTTTTTAAAAAAAAATTATTTAAATTACACTATTATTTTTTTTAAATAATCAAAAAAAATTAAAAGAAATAAAAAAAAGTGCAAACGTGAGTGACCCATTTGCACGCGGACTAGCCTGACATGACACATTTTTTATGCGTGTCGTGCTAGGCACGCATATTTAAAAAACGTGCATTTTTTTACACACGCACATTTTATAAATGTGCGCAAGCCGGGCTGAAAAATCCAGCTCGCAAACCATGCGGTGCATTCTGAGCTGGCCCGACACACACGTTTGCCCATGTCTACGCTGAAGACTCCAGACTGCCCTAACCTCTCCTTTGGCTCATTAAGATGTGTTCTTAATGTCTCATGACTAACGAAAAGGTTACTATATGCTTATTAGATACAATAAATTAAAGCATGTATAAAAATTATTTACAATATAATTTTTCTTATCTAAATTTACTTTTTAAACATTGGCATTATAATGCTTTATCAGAGGTGTGAGCATTCGTGATTCAATGCAAAGTACCTTGATGGATCTAAAATTACATGTCGTTCCTCATCAAGGAAAAGACTTCATCTTTCATTGGGCAAAATGAGGAATAAAACCAAAAGGGGGCTATCACCAAAACTACACTGTCTGCTAAATTTCTATGAAATCTCGTGCAGTCCGATGTTAAGGTCGGAAGAAATAGAAATCAAGAGCGGGAGTGCATGGTGCCATGCAGCTTTGAAGACTCGTTTCTGATGAGCCTTTATTGACTGAGGTGGCTTCTTTGCATTGTATCTGATGTCGAAGATGTGGATGACAGGATCGACTGATCCGGACGACAAATGCAGACCGTTGGGCGACCAACACTGGTTTATGAGGGCCGACTGTGATTCGCTGCTTTCTTGCTTGAAGCC
>JAOWBN010245727.1:0-11850 GCA_028565015.1 Pinguicula moranensis | reverse complement strand
AGTAGAAGAAGTAGTAGAAGAAGGTCTGCGCAAAACAGAGCCTAAATTATGTGGGAAAATTCATCATAAACAGGAGAGCTGCCTTGAATCAACTCGTCCAGGGAACAAGTCAAGGATGCTTTTGTAGCCCGGAGAGCTACAGCTGGACGAAAGGACTCCGACCCAAGAAATCATTGCACGTGCATCTCTCCGGGCGCCGTCTGAGTGGATTGTTCGCACATCGACACAAAAGACTGGAAGTGTCCCAACTGCTGAACGCTCCACGTGCCCGAGCAACCGCAGCCTCCATCAAATCCAATTGTTGTTGAGACGTTCACTTCTGAAGCTCCAACAATTGGCGGAGGATCAATACCAGCTCGGCCCAAGAATTTTCGAGCTCCACCTTGAAATTCCCTACCCAGCTCTGCGCCTCCTGCTTGCAATAGTCCCACAAATAAATGATATTTTGCCTATTTCATGAGGCCAGCCCAACACCACCATTGGTCCCACCTCGAACCTTCCATTGTCACTTGAAAGAGTCCATAGGTGAAGGGATGATCATCCAAGACAAACTCTCTGGAATAAGCAAAGATTCCTGCAAGAAAATCGCACACAAAATGTCAAAATCGATCAAGAAAGGAAGATGAAATAACCAAGAGAATCAGACACCATACATTGTCATCGTTAAGCAAGCGTAGAGCGATGCAAGAAAGGACCCATGTGGTGCCGTTTAAAACAGAGAATTACTGTGCGTTGGCAGTAAAAACCTACTAGTTTGTCACCACGTGGAGGAGTTCCAAGAGAGGAAGAAGTCGATATGTTCTTTCTTCCAGAAAGACTGATATAAAGGGGGAAGATAATGATCCGACCACAAAAATAATGACGTTTAATGGAACTCCTAGCCACAACCCAAATCCCACCTTCTGCCCAGCAAGAGACACAATTCACTAACCAGACTCTATTTATGGTTTTTCCCCCAAGAGACACAATTCACTAACCAGACTCTATTTATGGTTTTGCCCCAAGAGAGAATGTTGTTGGACACACAACCAAAGTGGAAGGATCTGCTGTCCTCCAATCCCTAATGTAAGAAAACCTGGACGATCAGGTGTTGGCACCAATGAAGTGAGCAGATAGGTCCCCAATGACCTATAAAAAAGGAGGAATTCTGAGGGAAAAGGAGGAACACCTTCGATATACTTTTTTTTTGGTAATTTAAATTTATTAATGTAAAAAATAGAGCAAGTTACATAGGAAGCTTACGGTTGCCCCCGATCAATCCGAAGTTAGCTAATGTTTCCACATCCTAATCATACAGTAAAATCCGAAAACAAAATCGAGCATGGCGCATCCAGTCTCCTAGTGTCAGACCCACGGGTGCCTTTTCATGGGTTGTGTGCCAATTCCAGGTTTGGACTTGGATGGATTCCATGATTTTGTCTCTATTGAAACTGATGTCCTGAAAACGAGCTGCGTTTCTTGCTTTCCATATGTGCCAAATGGTACAGTGCCAAATGGACCTCCAAAGTTCTCTCTGTGCCTTGAAGTTCACCAATCCCATGTGTGCAATGTAATGCTTGAGAGACGTGTGAAAGCCAACCTGAAGAAGGTTAAACCAGATGTACACACCTGACCACAGCAGATATGTTTCCACACAAGTGAAAAAAACATGCTCAATTTTATCGAACTCTTTCATATAGAAGAAGCAGAGGTGTTCCCTCGGTGTAAGAATAACTCCACGATCCACCAGATTTTCCACAATAGCAATTTTATGTTGCACCAGTCGCTAGTAGAAAGCCATAACCCGTATTAGAGAGCTCTTCCCCCATATTTGTGCAACCTCCATATTGACAGAGTTTTCGAGGCACCATTCTCTTCTTATGGCGCGATATGCGCTGCTTATAGAGTATATATTGAGAGGCTCCGCTGTCCATTGCCATACATCATTTCCTGGGATCGGGGAATTGTTGAGTAGGGTATCAGTTAGCTGAGTTACACTATCTTTCTCCAGGATTCTCAGAGGCCTGCGCCATGCCCATGTCAATTCCCACTTGCCATTTACCACCCGCCATTTGTCTGCAATCATACAATATTTTTCATTTGCTGCCATGTAGATTCTTGGGTGTGCAGCCGCTAAAGGACAGTCACCAAACCATGTAGATTCCTAGAAGAAGGTTCGATCTCCTGATTTTACTTGCTTTTTAAGATGTTTACTTAACCAAATAGTTGAGCCTACACTGCACCGGATGTCTTTCCACCATCTTGACACTTTTCCACTTATGAGCCTCCATTCCCACTTTCCCAATTTTCATAAGAAAGATTTTCTGATAGATATTTATCAGCAATTATAGTTTTCCATAGCTCTTGGCCTTCACTTCTGAGCCTCCATTCCCACTTTCCAAGTAAAGCGACATTGAAAGCTTCCAAATTAATGAGACCAAGTCGACCATATTCTTTCCTCTGACAGAGTTTTTCCCAGCTAACCCAGTGTATCACTCGTGCCCTTTCAGTTCTGTTTGTCCATAGAAAACGAGCGCAGATTCTGTTCATGGCTTTAATGGCAATTTTAGGGATTTTAAATAAGGACAGATGATATGTTGGGATACTGCATAACACACTTTTGACCAATGTAAACTTGCCACCGAAGGATAATAAATGATTCTCCCACTTTTGTACTCTGTTTCTCATAGCCATAATTACCTTCTCCCATGTTTTGACTCTTCCTGGAATGCTTCCCACATGTAGGCCAAGATAATCAAAGGGCAAAGACATCTCTGCGCAGTGAATATGTCTTGCAAATTTCTTTGACAAGCTCGGTGGTATATTAATACCTAACAGATTGCTTTTGGAAAGGTTTAAGCTTAATCCGGATATCATTTCAAAAATCCTCAGAATACCTTTCATAACCTTTATATTTTCCATTGTCCCCTCACCAAAGAATAAAGTGTCATCCACGTATAAGGAATGCGTGTAGACTGAGTTTCCACATTTAATCCCTCTCAGTCGCTCTGTTGACCCCGCTTTATGAGGTAGCATGTTGAGGCCTTCTGTTACAACAAGATATAGAAATGGGGAGAGTGGGTCCCCCTGACGAAGGCCTCTTTGGAGGTTGAAAATGCCAGTACTGACACCATTTACCATCACTGAGGGGGAGGAGGTATACAGGCACGCTTTGATCCAGATGATCCATTTATGACAAAATCCCATCCTCATCAGCATGTCAAGTAAGAAAGCCCAGTTTACAGAGTCGAAGGCTTTGGCGAAATCTACTTTTAGGAATACAGTTGGTAGTTTTGAAGCTTGTACATAGTGTAGAAGCTCATTTGCCAGAAGAATCCCGTCTTGAATCTGACGTCCTCTAATGAATGCTAGTTGTTGATGAGGGATAATCTTGCTGATAAAGACTTTGAATCTATTTGAAAGCAGTTTGGACAGCAGCTTGTAGGCGCTTCCAACTAAGGATATGGGCCTGAAGTGTGAGATTTCCGTAGGGGATGAGCATTTGGCAGCAAGGATAATGGATGTTGTGTTTATGCCTTTCAACAATTGAGCAAAAGAGTGAAATTCTTGCAGAAAATCTATGTATTCCTTCTTGAGTACCTCCCAAAGGGTTTGTATGAAAAGAAATTTATCCCGTCACGACCGGGGCTTTTTGTTCCAGCGCAACTCCAAAATGTATCATATATTTCTTTCTCAGTGAAAGGGGCCGTGAGGAAAGCATTGTCATCTTCTGAAAGTCTTGCTTGGCACTGTAGAGTGAGGGTTGGGCGATCCATCACAGCTTCAGAAAAGTGCAGTTTGAAGTGATCATGTATACCTTTTTTTACTTCAGGAATAGCCTCTGTCCATTGTCCACTAATGGTTATACCCTGTATCTCGTTGCGCAAATGACGGCTCATGACACGGGAGTGAAAATATCTTGTGTTCCCATCCCTTTCTTTTATCCAATTTGATCTAGACTTCTGAAAAACAATTGCTGCCTTCTTATTCAAAGTTGTCTGTAGATTGCACCATGCCACTTTCCTTTCCTCTATTTCATCAGTTGTAAGTGCTCTGGTCTCACATGTATTATCTATCACATTAAGTGTAGATTGAAGATCTTCTATCTTCCTGTTTGTTATCCCAAAAATCTTGTGGTTCCATTTTTTCAGTGCTATTCTCAAAAGTTTCAACTTGCAGTGAAGAATATACCCTTTAAAACCCTCAATGTCTAAGTTGTTCCAACTTGAAGCAACAAAAGCAGCGAAAGAAGGATCAGAGTTCCAACAATCTATTTTCATAAAAGGCTTAGGCCCCCAGTTTTGGCTAACGGGTTGCAAGAGGACGAGTCTGTGATCAGCTATGGTACGCTCAAGAGCTATTTGCTGGATATCAGGCCAGAGATTCAGCCACCCCTCAGAAAGTAAAAATCTATCAAGACGGCTAGCACTCGTGCCACAACCATTCATCCATGTGTATCTATGTCGCAGCAGTGGAGGGTCCACTAATTCACAGTCCAGGATAAACTGATTAAACTCCAGCATTTCAGACGTTGGAGATCCTGAAAAGTGTAGTCTTTCCTGTGGGAATCCGATTGAATTAAAGTCACCTACTATGCAATATATACCTCCTGAGACTGCGGATATAAATGACTCAAGCTGGCACCATAACTCTCTCTTTCCATTGATATCACCTGGAGAATAAACATTTACAATAGTTATATTTTTTTTGCTTATGAGGCATGTACCTTGTACCACCAAGGAGTGAGGGAACAAGGTTGTTGATTCCACAGAGAAAGTGTCTGTGTTCCATATAGATAAGATGCCTCCTGATTGCCCCCACCGAAGGGACAGCTGCCCAACCAAAAGCATGGTTCCACCAGATCTTCCTTGTGGAGGAGTATGTGAGATTTTCTTTTTTTTTTTGTTTCCTGATGCATAAAAAACTGATATTATATTTCCGAATAAGAGATCTGATTGCGGCCTTTCTTCAAGGGCGGCCAAGCCCTCTTGTGTTTATGGATAGTATCTTCATTAGAGACCATAAGTAGCACCCACAGAGAATTGTTTTTGACCCCGACCCTCCATATCTTCTATTATTTTTATCATATCTGAATCAGACTAAGTGCTTTGAACTCCCAGATCCTGTCCCAGTTTCCAGATGTCAGAAGCTGCTTCTCTTTTAGGACTTATTGCTACTTGAGCCTTCAATCCAGAACCCATATGCGAAGACTTTTCAGGGGACTCTCACGATTCATTACTTGGCAGTAATTTATAGCCTCTATTAAGAATTGTATCAGTTTCCTGTGATTTTCCTCCGAGTCTTAAGCATGAGTCCAATTTGCGTATGCACTATTGTCCAGTATTGGTTGCAACTAAAAAAGGTCTGAGTTTTGAGTTTGAGTCTCACCCATTGAAGTTTTTTGCAGTAAGAGTGGTATATTGGCATGTTCATCATTTGTCTGGTTTGCCCGTATCAGAATATTTGGTGCTATCAAGGGCCCTTCATGCACACTGTTAGATTTCTAAGTCTCGTTGCACAACGCCTCTCGGCTCATTGTGTGAAGAATGGCTGGCGCTTGTATTTCAGAGATGTCACCCTAATGTACATAGTTCATTGTTGTTCCACACCCCTTCTGATTTGATGCTAGCAGTGGGAAATGGTCCCCAAAATCCTCTCCATTCCTCCAATCAGATGAGAGGGCCTCATTCCTGACCTGTACCTTTTCCCAGACTTTTCTCACACCTGGACGCTGATTTCCCATTTCCTCAGCCACATGAACAATAAAAGGCTCTTCATCCTCATGTTCCACCCTGATACATTCATCAATAAGTGATAGATGTTGGACCTGGACTTGTAACCGAGCTCTATGCATAGCCTCTCTATCATAGGTAGAAGGGTCGATCCGGATCAGAGTGCCAAAGTTTCGAGCAATCTCTTCGAAGAATTCATTGCACCAACAATGCAGTGGAGTGCCTTGTACTTGTACCCAAACATCACGAGTGGTTTGTCACAATACTTGCTCCAGGGGTGAGCCTGCTGAAGGTTGAGCCTTTCCAGTTAGTATCTGCCCATACAGAGAGAATGTTCCATTCAACACTAACAAATAGTATTAGGAACTAAAACATACACTCGCATCATGCTAAAAGTACATCCATCCATCTGGTTACTTATCCAAAGCTAAAATGAAGTCATCTCATGGTCTGCAAAATGAACAAAAAACAAAGGATCATGAGCACCTTCAAACCGAGTATGAAGGTGACAGAAAAATCTGCGAGAGAAGACAAGAATATATTATGAAATGTGCAGGAATCTCTCAATATCAAATCTGGAGAGAAGCAAAAGGAATTTCCAGATGGTTGAATAAGTTAAAGGAATTAATTAGATCAAACAAAGAGAACAAAGATAGAAGAAACTTACAAATGATTAAACAGGAGGAGAGGAAGGATTGTCTTCTTCAGAAAAGTCATCAAGAAAATATTATTCAATTGAACCCAAACCTTCAATTTTTCTAACTTGGAACTCTCAATCATTAATCAAGGTTAACATTTCTACTATCTCGGGGGAGAATCTAGACTTTCTTTCTTCCACAATTCTCCCAGCCATGTTAAAGGCAGATTCCGATTAAACGGTGGAAATCGAAATGGTGTAGACCTCCTTTGCCAACTATGAAATAACCGGGTATTTGTTATTGAATCTTTCCCATCATTGTAAGAGGTTCAAGTGTTCTCTATCTCTGTCATCACAAACTTCAAAATTTTTATGGAGATAAGTCTGCAACTCAAAGTAATGACCATTCTCACCCATAGTCATATGCGAACTTGATGACGGGCCAAAACTACCTAACAAGTCCCAAGCCAATACTTGCTTTCCGCTAGGTGTTGGTGGCCGAACCCTCAAGCCTCCAAACTTAGTTTCTTACTTGCTATAAACTTCAAACAAAGAAGTTTCGAAATCCTTGGCAATTTACTGTAGTCTAATCACAACCACTTTCCAATTTTAGCCATTGCCACAACAAAAATTGCCAACTTTGCTCGAGGATCAAGATAAAAGCCAATTAATATAACAAAGGGGGGTAGTTCAATAAGCTAAATACTCTTCATCTACAGTACGACACCTCCATTTTGTTCATCATCCTTATATTCACAAAGATTGTGAACAATAAGTAGAAGTTTATGCAAGGCTAGAGGAGAGGTAGGGCAATAACTTCAAGACAAAACATTTGTGGCCCCATAGATGACTTCAAGGAATTCGACAATATTCTCAACGACCTCCCAATCATAGAATGTCAAGACTCTTGGGGGATAGGAAGAAGCATTCATCTATGCGCTCATCAAATATTGTGAAAGAGGCAACTTGTACTCGGATGTTCTCTTCAGTATCATGTAGGTTGAGTTCCATCTTGCTGGCATGTCTGCATCCAAAATCCGAGGCTTGCAACCTGAAGAGACACATTGAGCTTTAAGGGCATTGATACTTTGGTTAGACACTCTTTTGCAAGACACCCCATTTCGAACCTTGCCAACGTACTCTTCCAAATCTTCCAAACCTGCTTGCACGATCAAATTTATCATATGACATGCACACTTCTGGTGCAAAAGAAAGCGACCATTATATGTTTTTATGATCCTCAAAAGATCTCATTGTTTTAGCATTTGTAGTTGCATTATAGAACATGATAGAGAGAATGCACTGAAAGAGTTCATATTCAGTAACAACCTCCAAAATGCTCTCAGCAATAATCTCACCAGTGTGCCTATCAATCAATCTAAAACCTATAATTCTCTTTTGTAAAGTCCAATTACGATCGATATAATGCGCCACAATACTGGAATAACCCAAATGGGTTCTAGAATCCCATATATCAAATGTCAAAGCAACACAATACTTAGAGTCAGTGAACTCCAATTTCAATGCAGCCACACGTTCCTCAATGCTCATAATAATTGATTATATCACATCTAATTGTGTGTGCACTAACCGTCGTAAATGAGGGATAAAATAATTCTTTAATGTGGTTCTCATAAGCAAAACCCTCTCCAAAATTGATAGGCAAATCACATAATACAGTCAAATGGACCAGAGATTCCCTCCATACCTTAAGATCATAACGCCAAGAAATCACCTTTCCATAGCACTGAAATGTAGTGTGGATTGACTGGATGAATTTATACCATAACGTTGTTGTTGATATTTTTTGGCATGCCTCATTAGCGTGTTGGTACCACTGGTTACTGAGTTCCTAACTATACTCGTTACCATAATAATTGCATTTAGATCTCCATACCTTTCTACCTTCCACAACCTTCTCATATCTCTTAAAATGCTGCCAAACTTGAGAAGTAAGTTTCCATTTTTCATAGGGGGACACGTGCTAGTGCTTCATTGTGAAAAAAGTCTTATTTCAGTCATCTCATCCAAAGCATCATCTTTCATATAGATTTCATCTTCACGAATTCCATCCATTTCTATAAAAGAACACAATATAATTATTCCATTGAAAGGATGTTCGGAAGCTGCATGAATTGGTAAAACTTTGTTCAATGAATGATAACAAAACAAGAAAGGAAAACCATAACCATTTAAGAGCTTGGAACGGTGACGCTGCAGTGTTGTTATATATTGGTGAACAAGTACAAGCATGAAAAACACACCACTTGAGTTTCTTCATAACCAGAGTTAGCCGAACAAAATCCTGGTAAATTGTTCAAACATTATATTTGATTTGGAAGGATCCACAACTACAAGTTCAAGTCCTATAACCTTTGAACCTTTGTATAAAATGCTACCACAACCACTTGATTCTAATTAAGAAGAGTGCTCTCCGCTATAGTAAAACCCAAATCTAAGACCAAGAAAACACAAAAGAAAGTAAATCAAATCATAAATACAAATGCATCTCCTTAAAAAATTGTGTAGGGAACTTCAAAAAAGAACAAGAAGAATCAATCACTTATGCAATCAATGAGTTCAGCACATCAATTAACAGATATGTCCGGGTGTGCAGATAAATATGCATCTTAAGCTTTTTAACCCTTCACCTTCAATATTAGTTGATTCTGAACATAGATAAACATCAAAAGTACGCATTGATCAAAGTTAAAACAGCAACGATCTAGAGCATGCCAGTCATCCCTATAGATTAAATTTCTCATACCACATGCAAAAACCGAACAAGCAATTATCATCTCTTACCAGAAATGGAGAACTAGAATATAAGCACATCAAACGGATCAAAAACACTCTCCGTTCCAATTCATATAAGAAGAGAACAAGATAATCAGTCACCGGCAAAAGGAAAATGATCAAAAAGACAAAACATAAATCACTACTCAGCGGAGCGCACAATTGTAACAATCCCACCTGATGTGATGATGTGGGGAGCAATAGATGATCGTGGACCACACAAGCAATGGAACGTAGTAACAAACACCACGACCAACAGCTCAGAAAGTAGCTAGAGAAAGCTGAAGAAGAACTACCATGTTATTTCAATTTCAGTCTTTTTATTAATTCAAAGTCTTTAGTCATTGTTTCAATTAGTAGTTATTAGGAGTCAGTTATATCAGTTGAGTCTTTGCTTCAGAATCGTGGGTTAACTTAGTAAACATGCAAGAGTCATGTAGAAGTGAGGTAGTGGGTCTATTTGTATAAATACAGTACACCAATACTTTTTTAGGTACGAAAATGAATGATTGAGCATCTTCTTCCCCAAACCTTCACCTCTTTACCCTTACTCTGTTTCTATCTTAACTTCCTCACAAATCCCCCCAATGTTCAGTAACAATCCTGCCGGGTTGTTACAAGTGGTATCAGAGTTGTACGATTCTACCCCCGCCATGAGAAATCTTCACAACCACCAATCTTGTGCCCCATACGATAAGATTCTCCTAGCACATTTTGTTATTGAATCACACTTCGACAAACCATCGTATGCTGAGGCAGTTTCTGGAAGACAACCTGCTGTTAATATATGGAACAGGAACGAGCTATGTTGGACGAATCCAGATGCTCTCCAAGAGTTGATGGATAAAGTCTCCGCAATATTGTACGTTTGTCTATCCACGTTGTTGCGCAAGACAAGAAAATTGAGGAGATTCAGCACCAAATGTTCTCCTTCCAACAAGAAATTTGGCAATTATTAAACCAGACTGATATGCAACTCACATAGGCAACTCCGTGTACTCCGCCCATCCAAGGATACCCATGCCAATCAACAGACCATTCCTATGCAGAGATGTTGCCTTTTAATTATTCTGGACTCAAGCAAGAGGGGTCTTCTTCTACTTCTATCACCACTACATCCATACTTGGTGCACCACCAAATATGGCAGTGAGGACTCCTAGCTTCCAGCCACCTCAGAAGGCCAATTCAAAACAAGTCTCACGCCTTCAATCCCATTCCTGGAAGGTGGACTGCCATCTAAGTCACCAAGCTATCACGGATTTTCCCAAGTTCAATGGTATGAATCCCCATGCTTGGATTGAGCAGTGCAATAACTTTTTTGATATCTATTCAGGAATCTCTCCAGCTGAAAAGGTGGACATTGCAAGGATTCACCTCGAAGGACCAGCTGATAATTGGTTTAGAAGCTTACTCTATTCTAAACTGACAACTTGGGACTCATTCACTACCGCTGTATTGGTTCGTTTTGATATCGAAGCCAAGGTACATATGTTGGAAAATTTCATGTCTCTTAAACAGAAGGAATCTGAACCCTTGCAAGGCTTTGTGAAAAGGTTTGATGCCATGTCAACCTCTATCAAAATTCATGATCTAGTTTTTGATGAGTTATTCTATGTCGAACACTTTGTGAATTGTTTGAAGCCTTTCCTGTCCACTGCTGTACAAACTCAAAAGCCTCACACCTTGAGGGCAGCAATTGCCATTGCTTGTGCACACGAGTCGGCAATACAGGAAATTATCTCGAAGTGTCCTCAACGTTACTCACCAAACCCTCACTGTTCAACCAAACTTTTTGCAATCTCGGGTGTACCTATTGCAGAAAGGAATCTACAATTTCCTACAGCTTTTGGAGATGTGGGTCGTAATGCAAAAAAGGCCTTCCATCATACCCCTGCCACTCTATCATTTCAAGCAACCTTTGGACAATCAAACCTCACTACTTACAATGTTAGGGGCTCTCACAAAGGGATGCCGCTTCACATTTGAGTTGATGATGGTAGCTCACATTGCTTTGTGGATCACAACTTTTGCAATCATATGTCCTGCCCTATCCAGGTTGTTGCCCCATTGCAGATCGAGGTCGCTGACGGGGTTAGACAAATTAGTTCAATTCAATGCCCTAACTTTGAATAGATGGTGCAAGGTATGAAGTTTTCCTGCAATCCTCGACTCTTTCCACTTCATCATTATGATCTAATCATTGGTGGTGATTGGCTAAAATTACACGACCCTATTCTATATGATTATGACCGCATGATTATCACCCTTAGCCAAGAGAAAGATAGACTTCAAATACAAGCCATGTATGATGAGTTGGAACCCCAAGCAACATCAAAGGAGCAAATGGAAAAATTGTGTAAAGGTGAACTCACTGTTGCAGTTGTCAACTGGCCATCTCCACACAGTCATAAATCTCTTCGCAAAGCTTTCGGGTTGTCTGGTGGTTATCGCCGATTTACAAGAAACTATGGCTCTTTCAGTAAACTGGCTGCCACACTGCAGAACAAGCGTGTCTTCCGTGGCACTACAGCTACTGGCACCGAGGGCAGATTCTGGAACACTTCCATAGTTTCAGCTCCATCTCTATCTCAGTCCAATTTCCAGCAGCTCTATATCTTGGGAACTACGGTAAATCACCCTGTAATTGATGCACGACATTTGCCGATTCCTCAGTTGCCAACCATTTCAAGAGTCACGATTACACA
>JAOWBN010245716.1:0-11850 GCA_028565015.1 Pinguicula moranensis | reverse complement strand
ACACACACACACAAGAAAATTTGGCTCATCCCTATAGCATAACCATTTTATTATTTAAGTAATTAACAATAATATAGAATAATATTGGCTCCTGTAAGATAAGGACCAACATGCTGGAATAGCGAGTCTGGTGGAAGTCTTGTGATATTGTCGAATGTATGCTCAGTGCATGCTGTGATTTGAACAAGATCACCCAAAAATGAGTAATACATAAAGACCATATTGGGTGTAGAGTCAAACTTGGAAGTGATCATAGTTGGTCTAACATTCTAAGTCAATCACAATCTCTTACCATGTGAGTGTTTCATGGTGATTGAAAGTTTTAATGAAAGAGCTATAAAAAAATTGCAAAACCTTGTCTTTGTGAAGACATTCAACGGGTATAAATAAGATTGGATGTAGGGTTTAAGTCGTAACCCTTTAAATCCAAACACTAGAGCATTCAAACATGAGGTGGGTGACTTCATCAAGTACATCACTTGGTTTGATTGAGATCATAGACGAGTAGCAGAATCACGTTGGGAGAAGTTGATTGATGAAACTACGTGAATAAGGGTAATAAAAACCAAAATTGTCATTTCTGGCACCGGTTCCAACAAGGACCGGAATGTAATTTTCGCTATCGGGATCGCCAATTCTGGCACCGACCGATACCAGTATTACGTGTACCAGTGGTCGATATTCCGGTTAATTTTATCAATTATTATTTTTTTTATTTAATTTACATTTGTGTGTGTGTTTTTCAAAATTCTTTTTACATCTTTTTAATTTTAAGCCCAACTCTCAATTCCCTTTTCTGGCCCAAAACTATTCACTGCTTGTTTTGACTTTTTAAACAAAACATAACAAGGGCTCGTTCATCAGTTTCGAAAACTTCAAGGGAAAGGGATTTGATAAACGATTGTTTTCGATAGCCCTATCCAGCGGTGCAGATGGAACTGAAATGATCGGTTCCGTGTTCTAACCGCGAACGCTGCAGTACGGATTTAGCAAATGCGGGTGATGCAGAATGTGTTGGAATTCTGTCCGTCCGTCCGCCCGCGACGTTAAGTGGGAAGAATGCGAAATTCCACGATAACGTGAAAAAAATTGAAAAACATCAAAATTAAAAGTTTTCCTGTTCTCTTAAGCTCTTAGTTTTGCAGCTCTCTTGAGAAATTGAGTAGGAAGATAAAGACAATACACATTACAGCTACTTAATTTCACCATAGAATTAGAAAGTAAAAACTAGAAACAAAGTCAAAAACACTATTTTTCACATTATAAACTTGCAACTGAAGATGTGCAGATTTGGATGCACAGAACTTTGCAGGATTTTTAGAGTGAGTGCACGTGTGTGTGTGAGCAGAGAAAATTGAGTAGAGAAAAGAGGATTCTCCATTGAACTGCTTGATTATTTTCTATTTTACAGACTCATATATATATTTTACAAGGTAATAAAAAACTCTAGAATGAAAACTTTGACATTTGATGCTAATTGCCTTGATTCTTGTCTTCCTGATTTGTAGGGATTGATTTGGTAATTATGGTTTTATTCTCCTCATATGGAAGCTTGAAGATATCATGGATCCATCCTAAATTAGCTGAGTGAAGAGTGGTGTCTTGTGGTGTATCTTGATGGTCAATACCCCCCTGCAAGCTGAGCGAGGGATTGAAGACCACGTGAAGCTTGGACCGCAAGAACTCAAAAAATTCGCGAGATAGACTCTTCGTAAACAGGTCGGCAATCTGAAGCTCTGATGGGACAAACTGAGTGGTAATAGTACGGGCACAGACTTGCTCACGAATAAAATGATAATCAAGCTCCACATGTTTGGCACGTTTGTGGGCTACAGGATTTGTGCTTAACAACGCACTTTTATTGTCACAGAGAAGAACTGGAATATGGGACAGAGTGATACCAAGGTCAAGAAGTAGATGACGAAGCCAGAGAACTTTAGCAGCAGCAGTGGCAAGAGCACGATATTCTGACTCGCAACTGGAATGAGAAACCGTAGGTTGTTTCTTTGCACTCCAGGAGATAAGATTGCTTCCGAGAAATATTGCATACCCGGAGGTAGAGCGGCGAGTGTCAGGACAACCTGCCCAGTCAGCATCAGAATAAGCAATAATAGAACCAGAATCTGAAGAAGCAGTGAAACGGAGACCCATACTCAAAGTGCCACGAACATAACGTAAAATACGCTTGACAGCCTGAAGATGAAGCTCCGTGGGAGCATGCATATACTGACTTACAGAATTCACTGCATAAGTAAGATCAGGACGAGTAATAGTAAGATACTGAAGGGCACCAACAAGAGATCGGTACATTGTGGGATCACTGAGAAGGTCACCATCAGATGATAAATACTGAGAGACAATCATAGGTGTGCTAACTGGCTTGCAATCCATTAACTGAGCACGGGCAATAATATCGCGAGCATATTTTAATTGACTGAGAAAAATACCATCGGCTGTAGGAGTAGCTTCTATCCCAAGAAAGTAAGTGAGAGATCCAAGATCCTTGAGGGCAAATTCAGCATTAATGGTGCTAATAAATCGATCCATAAGAGAGAGACTACTGCTGCCGGTGATAATAATATCATCTACATAGAGCAGTAGATAAATAATATCTGTGGTGCGGGTAAAAATAAATAAAGAGGTGTCTGCACGACTACAAGTAAATCCAAGAGTACCGAGAAAAGTACTAAAGCGATCAAACCAGGCTCGAGGAGCTTGCTTGAGACCGTAAAGAGCCTTTTTGAGGTAGCAAACATGATCAGGATACATGGGGTTGATGTAGCCTGGGGGTTGTTCCATGTATACATCTTCAGCCAAATAACCATTTAAAAATGCATTTTTGATATCTAGTTGTCGAATAGACCATCCACGAGAGACAGCAATGGCAATAACAGTACGAACAGTGGTGGCTTTCACCACAGGACTGAAGGTATCAAAGTAGTCTAGACCAGGAACTTGAGTGAAACCTCGAGCAACAAGTCGGGCTTTAAGTCTTTCAATAGAGCCATCTGGAAGATATTTAGTCCGAAATACCCATTTAGAGCCAACAATGTTAACATTAGGAGGTCGAGGAACAAGAACCCATGTCTGATTTTTGTGAAGAGCATCAATTTCATCATCCATGGCAGCAATCCAAGCAGGGTTTTTGGCTGCAGATCTGAACCCACGGGGCTCAGTAGAGGCTAAAAGAGCTGATAGAAAGCCAGTAGGAATCATATCTTTGAATATGCGAGGACGAAATATGCCAGCTTTGGATCGGGTAAGCATAGGATGAGAAGTAGTTGTAGGCAGGGGTTCTGAAGATGGAATGGGTACTAATGGGGAGTCAAGAATAGCATTAGATGGATTAGAAGGGATAGGATCAGGTTCGATAGGTAGAGAGGATGAGGAGGATGAGGTTGTATTGGATGTAGGAAGTGATGAAGCTGGACATATGTGACATGGAGTAAGAGTATGTGGTTGTGGAGTTAACGAAGTTTCAATAGGATCTTGGACAGATGTAGATGGTTCAAGAAAGAACGAAATATCAATAGTGGAAAGGTTAGGAATAGGTGTAATATTGTGAAAAGGAAAGCAATTTTCATCAAATCTAGCATGACGAGTAATGTAGGTGCGGGAGGTGGTGAGATCAAGGCACCTAAATCCTTTGTGGGAAGTACTATATCCCATAAAGACACAGGGGAGACTCCGAGGAGAAAATTTATTTGATGCATAGTCACGTAAACAGGGAAAGACACGACAACCAAATGAATGAAAGTGAGCATAATTTGGTGGGATATCATAGAGTAACTCAAAGGGAGATTTACCTGAGAGCAATGGTGATGGCAGCCGATTGATGGTATAGGTTGCTGTACTAAACGCATCATCCCAGTAAGATAAAGGAGTGTGGGAGTGAAAGAGAAGGGTAAGTCCCATTTCAGTGATATGACGATGTTTTCTTTCTGCTCGGCCATTTTGGGCTGGAGTATAGGGGCAAGACATTCTATGATGAATACCATGTCGTGAAAGATGATTTTTGAAGCGATGGTTTGTAAATTCTGTCCCGCCATCGCTTTGAAATATTTTGATTTGACGAGAAAGTTGTTTTTCGACAAAGGTATGATAATGAACAAATATATCATAGAAATCTGATTTGTTTTTAAGAGGATAAAACCAGGTGAAACGGGAATAATCATCAACAAAAATAGCATAATAACGATATCCAGTTTTGGCTAATACTGGAGATGGTCCCCAAAGATCACAATGAACAATATCAAGAGGCTGAGTTGCCTTATGGTCATTTGTAGCAAAAGGTAAATGATGGCTTTTGGCCATTTGACAAGGGGTGCAAATATGAGAAGGTTTCAGAGAGGAAATAGAAATATGTCCTTGATTACTTAATAAAGACAATACAGTAGCAGAAGGATGACCGAGCCTAGCATGCCATAAATCAAAGGAGCTGTGGAGGGTGCAGGCTCTTACGGTTGCAGCAAAGGCTGGGATGCTGCGTTCAAGTACATAAAGACCCCCATCACGTCGACCGGTGGCCATCACCTGTCCCGTGTGACGATTCTGAATGATAAAGCATTTGTCAATAAAGGTAATTGCAATGAAGAAATCTGATGTGAGTTTGCTGATAGATAGTAAATTCTTTGTAAGATTAGGAACAACGAGGACATCTAATAAGGGAAGAGAAAAGGCAGAAGAGATAGTACCAGTGTGAGTAATGGGTAAAGGGGCGCCATTTCCAACAATAACACAAGCCTTACCAGTATATGGATGAGCCTGATCAAGAGCGGTCGCGGAAGATGTCATGTGTTCAGAGGCGCCTGAGTCCATATACCAATCAGAGGGTGGAGAGATCATGGGTGGAATAGGAGACATGACAGCAGCATGAGCAGTAGGTGGATAGGGCGGTCCACCTGTATTATGTGGAAACTGTCCAGATAATTTTGGGCTATCAATTTGACCGGAAAAATTTTGTTGCCCATAAGTCTGATACTGTGGCCCGCTAGAAGCAGAGTGCAGCCCACCAGAATTATTCTGCCCATGAATTGGATGTTGCGGCCCGCCGGGAACAAATTGTGGCCCACCAGAATTGAGCTGCCCATAAGGAGGATGCTGTGGCCCGCCAATAGCAACTTGCTGTTGAAAATGATTTGGGCCGAAATTTAAGTGAGGCCCGCCAAGTAACTGATGTCCAGATGATTGCTGAAATGGAGTTGGGCCTGGATTAAAAGCCAATCCAGTAGATTGTCCAAGAAGACCATTCGCAGTCGCAGAAACGGGATATGCATTTGACCGAAAACCATGCCCGAAAGAAGCACCGGTCGCCGGGATCTGAGCAGTGGTGGCAAAATTGGCCTGAAGATGTGGCTTGGGAAATGTCATATCAGAGTATCTTCCATGGCAATTGTCGGCAAAGTGTCCGTAGACTCCGCATATTTGACACCGGGGTCCCCTGGAGTCGCGCCCACGGCCACGGCCACGGCCGCGTGGATTGAAGTTCATCGGCGTGAAAGGAGGCGGCGCAGGCAGGTGAGTGTACTGCTGCACAGGAGACGGCAAGATAGCCGTGGATCTGTTGGGAGGCGCTGGAGGAGGTAATGGGGGCGGCACGTTCAGTGCCATGGATCCCGATGGTGGAGCAATTGCCGTGAAAGCAACAGATGGTGATGAAGCAATTGTCCGGTGATATAATGCCTCAAAGGTTTCAGCACTTGCAATGAGATCACGAACAGCCGGAAGAGGGACCTGAGATAATTGTGATCCGGCAAAAACTGCAAAATCTGGTCTGAGGCCCTTTATGAACCAGTGAATCTGATCTATTGAAGAGACTGGACGACCAAGAGCAGTGAGTCGATCACAGAGGCTCATAAATTTCCGAGCAAAGTCACGAATGGAGAGATGGTGCTTCTGAAGTTGCTGTAATTCATCCCTCAGTGCGAGTTCAGTGGAGGGACCGGAGTGTGTGTATTCTTCTTTGAGTTTCTGCCAGACATCATGAGCCGTAGTACACTTGTTTATCACCACACCGTGGGCCTCATCAGTGAGTGAAGAAATGAGCAAGGAGTATAATTTGTCATCCACATCATGCCAGGTTGTATAGGCCGGATTAACCTTTAAAGGATCATCAGGGTGATCAGCAGGTGGCTCGGGGCAGGTACCATCAATGTAGCCAATGAGTCCATGCTGTTTGAACAGGTGAGATACTTGATTGCTCCAATATAAGTAGTTGTGTGATGAAAGTTTAGTAGTCACAAGATGGGCAAACTCATTATATGTGAGAGTAAGAGGGGATGAGTTTTTAGTGTGTTCTGGTGTTGCCATAGGAGACGTTGAGAAGATGTGATGATAAAGGGTCGTGGAGGTTTGTTAAGATGCAGAATGGGGAATAAAAGACAGTGAATTCTTGCTGGTAATTAGAGAGGGGAATTTGAGGACATGTATGCTAATTGGCAGAACAGAAAGATACTGTATGTTTAGAAAGGAGGACTTGAGAACATGAATTTGAGTATATGTGTGAGGATTGTAGAACATAAGGATAATCAATGCTTGCTGATAATGGAGGATGATTATGAGAAGTCCAAAAGAGTGCAGGAAGCAAATTGGCAGAAAAACAGAATTGCAGAAAATAGGAGTTGAAAAGAGCAGGGTGACAGAAAACAGAATTGGAGGATACCAAAATTTGCAGACGGAAGTTGGAGAAGAATCTGACAGAACGGCGGTTAAGCCCTGGATTGCTCTGATACCATGAAGATGTGCAGATTTGGATGCACAGAACTTTGCAGGATTTTTAGAGTGAGTGCACGTGTGTGTGTGAGCAGAGAAAATTGAGTAGAGAAAAGAGGATTCTCCATTGAACTGCTTGATTATTTTCTATTTTACAGACTCATATATATATTTTACAAGGTAATAAAAAACTCTAGAATGAAAACTTTGACATTTGATGCTAATTGCCTTGATTCTTGTCTTCCTGATTTGTAGGGATTGATTTGGTAATTATGGTTTTATTCTCCTCATATGGAAGCTTGAAGATATCATGGATCCATCCTAAATTAGCTGAGTGAAGAGTGGTGTCTTGTGGTGTATCTTGATGGTCAATAGCAACAATACACTCAAAAGGAGCAACATGGAAATACAACAAAACAATCAAAAGGAGCAACATGGAGAATGGGCTACAACTCTGTGTCTCTGCGACCGGCGTTTCGATACTGCGGGAGAAGAGGAGGGTTTGCGGGCGGAGAGGGTTTGCAGCCTGCTCCTCTACGGGTTGGGTTAGGGTAATGCCGGGCCGATTGCTCAGTGAAAAACTTAAATGTTAAAACGTGAAGAAAAACTATAAAAAGTAAAAGCTAAAACTTAAAAGTGTAAAACATAACAAAAACATTTTTAACTTCTTTTGTTTTAGACTTTAGCGGGCGGAATGCAGAACCCGCTATAAAAAAATTGTAGTTCCGCATTCCTCCCGCAAAACAATACGAAATACAATTTTTGTTCTGTATCTGCCCGTGTTCCGCACGGATGCTGGTTATGCGGATGCGGGTGTGAGTGGAGCAGAATTTTCCGCATCCGCTGGACAGAGATAGTTTTCGCTGAGGCAGTATCCTTCCCGCCCTGTGTATAAGGACAAATGAATCTGTTGGGCTTTAAAAACTTAAGGAATAAATTATTTACCTCCCTACGTAAATCAATCTTAATGGGTAACCTCAAATAGAGGCGGAGGCAGGGGGACCAGGGGGGGCATGGTTCCCCCCACGATTTAAAAAAAATTGCATGTAAAAAAAATTATTTTTTCAGTTTGGTCCCATCTAGAATATTAAATATGTAATAGTTCGATAATAATATGTAAATCGCATCCAGATGAGTTGGTCGACGGTTTTGCAAATCATCCGTGAGGTTATAACTCATCTCATTTGCACTTTTTTTTTATTTTTATTTCTATTCAAAAGCAAAACTAGGCAAGATTACATTCATGAAATTTATAAACATATTTACATATTTATCTGCAATTAATTCAAATTGTATATATTATTTTTACAATTCTTTAATATAATTATTTTTGATAGTTTAATACTTTGATGGATAGTTTTATCTAGAATTTGTTATTACGAAGCAGACTGAAAAATTATTGTTGTCTCTGTATTGAGCGTAGTAACTTTGAAACATGAATATTCGACCGATATTGATAGTAAAATAATCTAAAAAATGAGAAATAAATGTGACTATTCTAGTTTCTACCGCAATATTTGAACGTGCATACCTAATTGAATATGATTTAACCTGGTGTAACGTATTCTATGCAAACCAAAATTTTTTTTGCTTCCCCAGCTATTTTTCTGACTCCGCCCCTAACCTCAAAGAAAAATTATCTGCAATAGGAAACATAAACTAGTAACCACCATCTCCAATCAAGTGGCAATTTAGGAATTTTTTTAAAGAGTTAATTTTTTAGGGGTGGGTTGGTGCATAAAAAAATAGTGGTAGAAATAAAATTTTTGTAGAGAGGCGATGTGTTTTTTTTTGGGTGGGTGGGTGGAGATGATAAAATAATTTACTTGCTCAACAGTCATAAAAAAATAATAATTTTATCAGATCAAATAAAGATATAATAAATAAAAGTTAAACTATTTAATATAGTACAAAGTTAATTTTCAATGATTAACAATATACATATAAAACTCCACTTGTAGTCTGATTATGCTCAGGAAGAGGATAAACAACTTCATTTTCTACACTTTGTGATTGAGACTGATAATCTTCACTTGTAGAAGCTTCCTTCATTTGGAAGAATGAATCCAAAGTTTTTAGTTTCTTCGATTTTCTATAGCCATCCATCTCTAACAACCAAAATAAAATTCACAAATCCACCTAATTTGGGAAATCAAGATTTGAGAGGTGGCCGAAAGGAATGGTGAAAGAGATTATTTTCTGCATGGGGACCAAACAAGGGCTAAAACTAGGTAACGAAACCCTAAACCCCACTTAACTCATCCAGAACCACAGTACCAAATGCACCCTAAGAAATTAGAATTTCCAGCACCCAAAATTCATTCGGGCAAACAAAAGGGAGAATCAATAGGAGTGGCTATTATTGTCCGAAAACCCAATTACCCGACATAATTTGGGTAATCGGTTCCAATTCAGGGCGAAGTCCCAAACTTTTGTGGGATGGGTCCGGGTGTTTGGGGAATCGGGCTATTACCCGATTCTATTTTTTTTAATACATTTGTCTTTTAATTAACGTATTTTACTAAAGTTAACGTTTAGTCGTTTAGCGTTTTCAGATTCCTATTACTATTAGAATAGATAGATTTTCACTTTGACTAATTTAACTTGTTTAGTTTTACTTCGTCTCTCGAGATTTTCATTTCCGGGCGATGCGACGAGCAACGAGCGGCCGAGCGCGATTTCTGCCATCAAATCTACCGATTTCCCGACCAAACAACGACCAAGGCCAGATTTATAGTTTTTATTACAGTTTGTCCGATTAATTTTTGAATTTTAAGTCTTGTTCGACCAAACCATGTTTTTAGGGTTTCGAAAATTTTGTTCGTATTTCTGTAATTTTGAAGATTTATAGTTTTTATTACAGTTGTGATTTGTGTTGATAGTAGCGACTTTCATTTAAAGCTGAGGTAAATACATGCTTAGTTTTGTGGAATTTTGTTAGGATTTTTTCAGGACCCGACCCGACACCACATTCACTGGTATGATATTGTCCGCTCTGGGCCGAAGCCCTCACGATTTTGCTCTACGGGTTTTATCCCAAAAAGGCCTCAAGCCAAGTGAATGTAGTGTCCAACAATATAAATGCTTCAATTTCTCTTCGCACAATCGGTGTGGGACACTTTTTCGCTCAACAATCCTCCCCGCGAACAAAGGGTCACCGATGCCCCTCAAAGTGGGAATTCACCCCCAACAACCGTCCATTCTGGGACATTAAACGGGGATTCCTTCCCTAAACGAGGAACCGGCGCCTACTCAATAACTGTCCATTCCGGGACTAAATCAGGGAGTAAGTCCATCTTTAAACGGGTCGAAACCCACGTTCACACTCACCGCACCACTTGTTAGGATTTTTTCGGGACCCGACCCGATACCACATTCACTGGTATGATATTGTCCGCTCTGGGCCGAAGCCCTCACGGTTTTGCTTTCGGGGTTTTACCCCCAAAAGGCCTCATACCAAGTGAATGTAGTGTCCAACTATATAAATCCTTCAATTTCTCTTTGCACAACCGGTGTGGGACACTTTTTCGCTCAACAATCCTCCCCGCGAACAAAGGGTCACCTGTGCCTCTCAAAGTGGAAATTCACCCCCAACAAATCGGTGCCTCTCAAAGTGGGTCCCTAAACAAGGAACTGGCGCCTACTCAATAACCGTCCATTCCGGGACTAAATTGGGGAGGAAGTCCATCTTTAAACGGGTCGGAACCCACATCCCCCCTCACCGCACCACTTGTTAGTATTTTTTCGGGACCCTACCCGACACCACATTCACTGGTATGATATTGTCCGCTCTGAGCCGAAGCCCTCACGATTTTGCTCTTGGGGTTTTACCTCAAAAGGCCTCATGCCAACTGAATGTATGTCCAACTATATAAATTCTTCAATTTCTCTTTGCACAACCGGTGTGGGACACTTTTTCGCTCAACAAATCTCAATCGATTGTAGTCTATCCTTTGTCATTTTAAACCGATAATTCCTACATCTATTAAACTTATACAATGTGAAACCAGCTATGCAACGGGAGCATCTTGCATTTTATAATTTCTTTAATCTTAATATACACACTTGACTTTGAATTAAGAAATTATTAATTTATACAAACTAGATTGTCTATATAAAATGATGTTTTTATATTAAATGATGTTTTTATTATTCGTCTTGATTGTAGAGAGCCGTTGGAGTATCAACCATTCCTCGAACGCTCCTAGAGCATAAGATCCACGACTGCACAAAAGGTTTCAATAGCTGATTAGAGTAAAAATTGCGAATAGGAAGGAAATCGTGGAAATACTGAAAAAGGGTTATTAATTTTTTTTAAAAAAAAGGTAACGATAAACAGTTTTTTCGGTAATTACGGACAAAAACCATTATCGTACAATTTTTGTGCTGTAATCAAAATCTTATACCGAAACCGTATAGCAGTATCGAAAAATCGTCATATTAACAGTTACCAACAACCCTACTTCCTCGAACGTTTCTAGAGCATAAGATCCACTACTACATGAAAGAGTTTCAATAGCTGATTAGGATAAAAATCGCGAATGAGATGGAAATCGTGTAAACACTGAAAAAGGGTTATTAAATTTTGTTTAAAAAAAGGTGACGATAAACATTGTTTTTGGTAATTATGGACAAAAACTGTTACCGTATCATTTTTGTACGACAATCAAAATATTATACCGAAACTGTACCGCAATATCGAAAAACCGTCTTATTAACGGTATTGTGGTACAGTTACCAACTATTTTCGGTAATACTACAAACCGTTGGTAAATTTGTCCAACCCTATTCGTGGATTATAACAAGACTCTAGTAGACTTTTGGTTCGTGTTCGTGATATAATCAACCAAAGTATTACAGTTCTATACGCTTCCGTATTAAAGGTACGATTCGTTATCGTATTTATTTATTATTAGATTCGTTCTAATTAAATTAACAATGGTATAAGAGACAAGTTCGTTCTTGATTATGATCGAAAGATTATTTGTTAATCTGTTGCTTTCAAGTACGAACCTGTTGTAAATTTGTTACTTGATTCATTAATGTTGTAAATTTGTTAACGAATTTATATTAAGAAATAACGATCACTTACAAATTCATTATTGCTTGTCGTTAATTAAAGCATATATTTTGGAGTTC
>JAOWBN010245705.1:0-11851 GCA_028565015.1 Pinguicula moranensis | reverse complement strand
TTGGATGCAAGATGCATGCGAGGAGGATAAGATATGCGGGTATGTTTAGATAATTGACAAATCACACAATGAAAACGAAAAACATTGCAAGCTTTATTTAGTTCAGGAAATAACCAACAAAAATACCAAAAGTTTGCATGACCAAGACGCACATTCCATAAATCTAAAGTCCTAGGAGAAAAGTCACTGTGAACAGAATCTGCCAAAATAGAAGGTAACAAGGCAATACGAGCTTGCAATGAGGAGTATAACTTGGTGGATGGAAGATTGTCGAAGTAGTAGAGCTCCTCACGCTCATACTCCCTGCCAAAAATCTTCTTTGTACGTAGGTCATGTAGAAAAAAAATGAGGCAAAAAGACAAAAACATTGCTATATTCAGAAGCAAGGCGATCCATAGATAGAAGATTACAAGCAAGTGTAGGGGTATAATATACAGACGAAAGGGTAATAACTAGGGATAACCGAACATTGCCTGTAGTTTTGATGGACATAAATGACCCTTCATCAATAAAAACCTTTATGGAGGTAAATGGAGAGGAAAAAATGGACAACTAATCAATCATATGATTTGTTGGTGCCGAAGTCCAGAATCCAATCAGAATGAGTAAACTTACCATGAAAGGTAGCAAAAGTACCTGAAGTGCCAACAACAGCTGTGGATCCAGAGGTAGAGGCAGTAGACATCATCTTAAGGCGTGCCTGAAGCTGAGCCATCTAGGATTCCATATGGGATTCAAACTGGATAAAATCATAGGGAGGAGGTGCACTTTTAACAAGACTCTCAGCAACCGCACCAACTACACCAATTTTGGGTGAAGGAAGAAGTAACGATCAATAGTATGACCTGATTTCTGGCAATGATGGCAGTATGGGCGAATGGATCGTTGGTCGAACAAACCGGCAAAGGCAATCTGATCTGTCAAAGTGGGGGGTAGTGCCCAAAGCAGGTGGCGGAATATGACCACGTCTGCACTCATCGCCTTTAACTATAGCAAATGCATCATACAATGAGGCCGTCGGTGTGGTGTTTAGGATCTGAGTGCGGAGAGTTTCATATTCAGGCTTCAAGCCCATCATAAACTAATAAGTTCGATGATGAAAACGTTTGCGAAGGTCTCACCTCACTTGGTACATGAACAACCATTAATGGGCTCATATTAAGAGAGCTCCTCCAAATGCTTCTGTAAATAACCAAATAAACCTGTGACATTATGCACCCAAGAGTATCTGAGAGGCATAATTGAGATCCTGATGTAGTTTGAAGATACGAGAATCATTATGTGAATGACCAAACATCCGTTTGAGAGCAGTCCATAGACCCAACACAGTTTGGTGGTACATAAACATATTATAGATAGAAGGTTCCATAGAGTGGGACATTCATCCCAAGATAGAAGACTTTTCTTCCTTGAGAAAAATACTCGTCATGCACTGAGTGGTGGTGTGTATGAGAGATAGATGTTTGTCTATAACTTCCTTAGCCATAATTTCCGGAATGTAAAATACCTACGGGAGAAAGAGAAATCACACCAATCAACAAATCAACAAACAAAAAAAGAGGCCGATGAGAGACAACACGACAAATAATGGGGATATCACAAAAAATCTCTACAAATATGAGTGCACCTAACAGGGCTACCAAAGATATGAGAAAATAGACCACAATTCTCACCTTAGCATTGGAGAGAAACACAAGGTCAAATATCGTAGTAAAAAGGGGGTTGCGAAACTCCAGGAAGCAACAAAGAAATGGCAGTGAACAATGACGTTGCACAGTAGCGACGAACGGTGTTGAATAGTGGCGAACGACAATGAACAGTGCAACGATGGTGAATAGTGGTGGCGGAAAATTAGGGTTAGGCTAGGTAGGCTCTTATACCGAATAAGATTGTAGAATAAAACCCCTAAAGATTTATCTAGAACATGGGCCATTCTATAGGGGCGCATATTCCAACAAAATTGCCCCTCGTTGTACTAGGTTGTCACATGTTGCAATGTGATTCTCGAAAAGATTCATTAAGAACATTAATACCTTTAATGGAACATGCTTGCCCCATACTAGCGCAAGCTCCATACGGACCTTTGTGTCACTCCCCCGATCCCTTTTGATGGCCTTGTATTCATTGCTCATAGAAAAAAACACTTGTCCAGATCCATGTGTCTGCAACTGTGAGCTCCAATGACCAGTTTGCAATTAAGTCTATAAGTTGAACCCTATTTTCTTCCCAAACTCGAAGAAGGCATCGTCACATCCAATTGAGTTGCCATTGCCCATCGTTCGTATCTCCTTTTGCTGCTATAGTAACATGTTTATCTCCGACAATACGACATAAATGCAAAAATAATCCTGCAAAATAGTGATGGCCAATTCAGATGGATTCCCAGAATAAAGTATAACCTCCATTCTCGATCAATCGATGCATATGGCATCAGAACCATGATTGAGAACAAACTGCTTCTCAGATATCTTGCCACCCCCGAGATGTCGCCATTGTTATGCATGTGTCTTCCCAGTCGCCCTGCATCACCAGCAAAATAAAAGTATTTGGAGATTATAAGAGTTCGCCAAAGACAAGTTTTGTTCGTATGCAGTCTTCATCCCCATTTCCCGAATAAACCCTGGTTGAAGATTTCCAAGTCTTTAATATCAAGACCACTATTTTCTAGTGATTGGAAGAGGTGTGCCCATTTTATCTAGTTAATCACTCTTCTCTTATCAGTCGATCCATGCGGATCGCCTTGTCATGGACCCCTCTGCATCTTAAATTCCCGAAATTGGAGCCATTTACACGAACTACTGCAAAAGGTATAGTTATTCCAATTTTGATCCATACAATCTAATGTGAACCAGATCCCATTTTTTGGAGCATGTCCCATAGGAACCCCCAGTCAACAAAATCAAAGGCCTTTGTGAAATCAACTTTCAGGAAAATAAATTTATCTTTAGTGATTTCTGTTGAATGTAAGATTTCATTAGCCACAAGGATGCCATCAAGAATTTGTCTATGCTTTAAGAAGGCAATTGATTAGTTGAAAATAGTCTATCCATGATTGTGTGCTTATGGTTCACAAACGGGTTGGATAGGACTTTTTAGGCACATCTGACCATGGAGATTGGCTTGTTGTTATTTGATTTCAGCGAATTTGCACCTTTTGGGGCTAGAACATTGAAAGTGGAGTTGAACGCCTTTGTTAGTTGAAAATCTCCAAAAAAAAAGGCTACAAAATCAGGTTTTAGGATATCCCGATGCGACTATAGGAATGTAAACTAGTATCCATATGGACCCGGACACTCCAAACAGTCTTGCTAATCTCTTAATATGTAAAAGGGGCAATCAAGAAGGAGTTTTGTTCGATTGATAGAGTATTGGTGCACTCTATTTTCACTGGTGGCCACTCCCAAGGATCTGCAGAATAATGTCTTTGCAAGTGATCAAAAATGCCCTATTTTATTTCTAATACATCCTTTGTCCAGATACCAATGATTACCAACCCTTTGTTTGCATTCCATCTTTGATTGTTGGCGATTCGGGCATGATAATACTTGGAGTTGTCATCTCCTTCCCAAATCCATCTAGAGCGTGAATCTTGATACAAGATAGCCTCTATTCTATTTAATTGTTTTTGCAGCTCTGCCCATGCTACCCTCTTTTCATCTATTCCTGCATCCAGAAGAGGTTGCGTCTCTACCAGTGTGTCAAATCTATTCACGACATTCTAGTCTGGCTTTATGAAGCGATTAGAAATACCAAAAATATTTGTATTCCACTCCTTCATAATGTATTTTAAGTGCTTGAGCTTTTCGCATAGAATCACACCATGTTGTCCATATGATGTGATATCATTCCAACTCTTGAGTACAAATTCTGCAAGACTAGGATAATAATTCCAGATGTCCAATGTTTTGATGGATTCCGGCCTCAAGTTCGTCAAATCTTTAACCAGAGAGAAACGAACAAATCCAAAATGTTTACCTTGTTGATTTGGTTGTGGCAGAAGATGTACATCTCGCACCTTACCAAAAGCTCCGAATGCAATCCACATATCCTTCTCTAGCTATGTTAGTGAAAAAATTGTAAAGTAGAAAGAATTTATTGATGCTCTTAGATGACAAATGTATTCCAGCAAGAATTCCCTTTTTCGATCAGGCACCGACTCTAGAACTCTAGTTTTTTGCATTTTTGCATTTTTTTCTCTTTTGAACCACAATCCATTAGTTAGAACATTCAGGCCCACCCTTCAGGGGTAGGGGCAACACCATTGCTACATGGCCAGAGGACGATTTTAGCAAATCAGAGACATGGTTTAATGGATTTTAACTTTCACTCTTATGGGTAGTTGATGATTAAGGTACATCACAGTCAGGAATCGGCATGTGCTGGACTTGGTGCCTAACGAGCCATATATTGAACAATAGAAGGCTAAATTATGCATTGAGTGAAATTCGCTTATATTTTGTATTGGGTATAAAATCAAGCATCTGTAGAATTCAATGATTGCAATAGATATACCTTGACAGCCCAACAAGAAGTGTCATGTGGAAGATTAGACTTCAAGATTGCAATCTAAAACTAAGTATGTGATCGATTTGATTTAATTAAATGGAATGCTAAGAGGGTGTTAGCGTTTCACATTACCATTGGAGTCGTCCAGATATACTTGTGAAGAAAAAATTGTGGATCTAGGTTGTTGGTGTAACATTGCCTAGATGGAGACTTCTATACATGGAAAAATGTTTCTACATAGAACTTATCGGGATGTTATAGTGAGTTCTTTAATCTCCTCTAGTACAAGATACTCCTATCACTCCATGAATATGCTCATGTATAAGATCTCACTGTTGTTGCACAGGTCGAGTTCCTTTTATCTTGGGAACTAAATGAAGTAGATAACCAGGAATTCTTAGTACAAGATATAATTCACACCTTTGTTGGCTTCATAGTAGAGACAATTATTATGATTTCTATGAGGGGTTTGTTCAAGACTTGAACAATAGCGCTTGTCCAACAAATGAAGATTCGTTAGATTAATTTGTTCATTGGAGGGCAAACGATGCTTGTGGCGTAAGATACATATACGTGAGTTAATGAACATTGGACCTAGACCTATTTGTGAACCTTGAGTGAAGGATAGCGTATATTCAATGATTATATAAATTGACACTCCTAGAGTAATCTTTGAGTAAGAAAGTCCATAAGAGATGAAATTTCAACCTCGTATCTATAGTGGTATATTCACAAAGTTAAACGATTAATGACTCGGCAAAAGAGTTTTATGCGCGATGATTAATCTGTTTAATGCTCACTCTCTAGGTCAATCGGTCTCAAGCTAATCCATAAAGGATGTAGTACTTTGTTTGTAATTGGTCGAAAGAAATAGACACACCATATTAATAAGTTTATGAAATGATTAAAAAAAATGATTTGAGAAAATGAGAAAATGACCAAGACGTGCACATCATGTGTGAAGATGGTCGAGCGTGGTGCTATGGGCCTATGGCTTGTGCACTTGTCCGTGCACACAAATACAAGGACCGCTCACCAACGCAAATGGGTGCACAGGCACAGCACGACGTAGGCCGTGCGGGCCTTGGCCAGGCATCATGTACACGGGTGCCAAGTCAGGCTTTGGCTGAAAGATAGCATTCACCGTTTGCGCGGCATGCACGCATATTTGCGTACCATCGCCCAGTGGACACTGGCACAGTGTGCGTACGATAGTATGTCATGCGCAGGCGCTCGGTATGAACTCGTCGAATATAAATGTACAAATGAATCTACCATCCGGCCTGTGTATGATGTTGGTCTGGATCAATGGCTTGGACCCGTTGAGTCCGTTGTCCGCAGGTCGGACTCAAACCCAACCTACCAACATGGGACCCAGCCCAAGAGAGATTAATATTAATTTATGTTAGGAATTTGCCTAATATTAAATTCCTAGTATTTGACTTGAATTAATATTCCTTGTAAGAATTCTAATAGTATTATAATTCATGCATATCAATATGGGATCTCTTAACTATTAGAGTTGAGAAGAGAGGCCGAAAAGGGAAAGAGACTGAGTGAGAAAAAAATAGAGAGATGTGAGACTTGGGATGTGACTCTCTGTGTCTGCGGGACTTGAGAGATTTTCTCAATATCTTTTAATTATTCTCTGTGTCTCTGTTGTATCACGAGAATGTTGTTTCTTAGTGGATTGATTTTTCCCTTCTCCCATAGATGTAAGTGATGTGAATCTTTGCTAGCGGAAGATAAACGTGAAGTCGGAAACTTATTCTTGTATCAAAAGAAACACACCAATTAAGTAAATTTTGAAATTAACAAAAAATAAAAGGATAGATTGTGCAACCAAAAAGTTACACAAAATAGAAGGATGGAAAAGAACGAAGATGGAAGAAACGTATTATGCCGTATAAATCCAATCAAACATGGAACATCAACCCTTAGCCAACTACTACTTTAGAAACGAATGTAAACTAGATGTTCAATCAAACGCATACCCGATGATCTACTCTATGACAAATACGAGTATCATAGAATTAACATTTACATGTATCCTAAGATGCATGCAACTTAATTTTCTTTAGAATAGGAATTTAAAGAAACAAAGAGATCTCTCTCAAAGTTCATAATGAAATTAACGTCAAAATTCTTTTTTAAAAAGAATGAAATCTGCCTTTAAATAGGCTACAATTTTAATAGGCCTAGGATTCTAATCCCTAAACTTTTTTTGAGCCCATTCTAACTTAGTCCTAAAAATTAAGAAATTACCTAATTATATAAAATTCAAAATTCTAACAAACTAATGGACTAATTTAATTAAAATACATAATAAGAAGAATAAAAATTCATCTTGGCATCTTCTAGCAGGGGCCGTGACCTCCCACACGTGCAACACCCTATATGCTCAATTTGATCCAATAATTCGCGTGCCAACTTTCAAATTGAGAATAATATATTCCAAAAATAAGAACTCATCATCGGACCGTTAGAATTTGATCTCCTTTTGTTAACATATTTATTGAGAAGTTTCTCTCATTGGGTAAAATTTCAATTCGATCAAAACACGTTCAGACCTCCGATCACCTATAAAACCAAGATTGCGTAATCCTGTAAATAGCATATCGTGAATGAACAAAAGCAGTCTGTTCCAAAATTCATATCTCACGATCGGACCGTTAAAATCTGATCTCCTCTGAACAAGAAGACGCCCAATGAGTCTTCTGACTTCGATTAAATTTTAGATCGATCCAACCATGTTTGTACCTCTGATTGGAAAAAATCACGAAACTGCGCTTTGCTATAATTTACGTTGCAGGGTCCAATTACTTGAAACCATATAAGAATTCAAATTCGTCTCGGGTCTCCAAGAATCACATCATCTCCTCCCTCCTGGGAAGATTCGTCCCCAAATTCAAATATTCGTGTGAATTAGAATACTCTGTATAAGTTGGTAACAAGATCGAAATTCCTATCGAAAATCGTATCAGTAAACTTTCAGGGTTAATTATTTAAATCTTGTGTTGTTACCTTATTTTTTTTATTTCCACTCTCAAAATATTTTCCAACAATTTAAATATATCAACTAAATTATTTTAAAGACGATTTGAACTGACGTGCTCCAGGTCCTCAATTGAACATAAACCACTAGAATATATATTTCATATTTTCAATCTTAAAAAAATATATAACATTTCTTTAATTTATGGGGCCGACCCACGAACCCGTCAGCTCCATGTCTGGAGCGCCACCCGAACCTGAGGATCCGACCGGAGTCAGTTCAAGTGGGTCCGAGCCATGGGTCCATGTCTGTGACTGTATGAACACCAGTGAGGCGACAAAGTAAAAGGAGCACCAATCAGAGTTGGCATTATGACAATTTAACGAAAATGAGACAAAATTCCACTGGATCATAAAACACCATAATGGATCCAGTACCGAGTTAAATATTGGGCTACAAGATAGTAGGCCCAATTGATCAATTAAGATCGTATTCATAGAAAATCTCTCCAAATAATGTACGTAGGTTCCGTTTGGTATCAGGCCACCGACAAGATAAGACTGGTTATCCTAAGTTATCTTGCGTTTGGTGTCAAAATGAAATTTTATGCCATGGGCGGGTTAACTCAATTTTCGCGGCCAACTTAGTGATAAAACACATTATTTTATCCTTCTGAAAACACAGGGTTTGGAATTATCACTCTCTTATTCTTTCTGCTCAATACCAAATTGCCCCTTCGTTATTATTAATTACAAACTGCCATCATTTATAAAACCCACAAAAATTGAACATTCTCCCCCAATGTGCAGATGAACCCTAATCGCGATTTGAGGAGGGATTGAGGAGACGAACAGCCTCGCTGAATCGCTGCATTTCTGGAGGAAATCATTGAAGAAAACTTCTTGCAAGGTAGTTTCTTGTCGACATTTCGTCTTTGGTGTAAGATTTGACCTTGTTTTTTAAATTTAATGTTCGAAAATTATTCAATCAGAGTTAGGGTTTTCGTGCAAAAATCTTGTGTATTGTTTCACAATCCTTCAAACCCGTTTATTCCGTCTGTAGCATTAAGCATAGCATACACCTTCAGTTCTTTTGTCAATTTCTGCATATCAGCAGTATCTGACTTCAAGTTGAAGTTTCAGGTATAGTTACACTGTACTGCCTTTTGATAATTACTTGTTGGTGGGAGCTATTCATTGCAGATGTCTAGGGGTGTATCCCTGCCTTCTGTCCAAGTTAATCTTTGGAGGAGAATTGAAGAGAATAAGGCTTCCAATGTCGCGGATGGAGGAGAATCGGGAGGAGTTCCGTCGGCGAGTTGAAGAAGAAAAGGGTTTGGTATCCCTTTTATACCAAATTTGAGGGGTAAATGTGTAAAATGGTACATTTTATCCCAAATTAGAGTTCATCCGTGGTAGAAAACATGGCTACCAAACGCCGAATTAAATATCTTCTGGAATCTGTTGGATCATTACCAAACGGAGGACAAAAACAGTTACTATTAGGTTATCCGCATACCGGGATAATTATTATCAGGATACCACGTACTGTTTTCCAAATTGCAATTATAATTGCGGGATTCTAATTTTCCTATTGACGGTGATGCAGGCGTGGTAAACGCTGAAAGTTAAACCATGGGCGGATGAATAAGGGCTAGGGCCCTGACCCTTCCTGATCTATGGCCATACCCCTGGTTCTCCCCTAATTTTTTTTACTATAATTTTATTTCATATATAAATTTACAAACATATTACTTCCTAAAAGCAAAAGATTATCTATTTTCTCATTTAATTACAATAAATTTTTAGTTAGAGGTCGGTGATTTTTCTAGTTTTGAGTTCTCAAGATCTTTCTGGCATCTTTTAGCAACCAATATTGATATGATACTTTTTATATAGAGTTTTTTTAAGTTGAATTTTTATTTAACTATTATTGTCATGGTTCAACCCTTGAATTCAATTATTCAACCAGTTCAATTTATAGATTTTTTTCATTTTCCCTTTCAATTTCTTCGGATTCGCGTCTGATTCCCTACTCAAAACATTCTTCTCAATCGACAGGTGAAAACAGAATTAGCCATACTAATTCCACATTAATTAAATTAATTGTTTGTAGTTTATTTAAACATGTCTACATCAACCATACATTGACCAACTAATTTTTATCTTTTCGTCTTAACATCTTGCGGATTTTTTTCATACCTATTTGTGAGGTAGACAATCTTACAACGGGTGAACCAATTTTCTTAGGCTGCTTTCGTTTTAATTTCCTTCAGTTATAGTCTGGCTCCCTAGTCACCAAATTCAATAATTCTTTTGCAGCCTTTTAAATGTTAATTAACTGCAGTCAGGACTTTTGAATAATTATGTCGTTGCTTACCATTAACTTTGTTATGAAAATAAGAATAAGACGCGATGATTGTTTTTTAATATATTTTAATTAAACCCCTAACAATTACAAAAATATAAAATAAAATAATTTTGGTGTACCCTAAGCTTTTCATGTACACGCATATATAATTAATAAAAATACAACACATCACACATTGAAATCTACTTCCCATCAATTTGCACACGAAAGTGAAGTATAATCACAAAATAAACACAAAAAATTGAATGTTTGGGACCCAAAGAATAAAGAGACAGACACCACACCACTATCTACTATAAAGGTCAAAATAAGTGGCCATCCAAGAATTTCAAACAGCTAGGACTAAAAAATCCTATAAAAAAATAAAGTACGAAAATTCAGGCTGAGCAGTGAGCATTCAGTATTTATTTTTTTTATTAATCTTGAAAAATAATTATATAATTACGATTTTTGTTAAATAATATTTACAATGCTGATCTAAATTTAATATATAACTGAGGGTTTTGGAGTCAATCTCCTAATAAAAGTCCTACATCGATATCGCTATATGAAGTAGCCAACATCCAAGTGGACACCTTCATTTTCTCCAAAATAATTTCACAGTTTGAGGGAATGTTATTGAGAGTTGTTGTCTGTTTTCTATATTATTCATACTAGACTGTGTTAGAGAGATTTTCATATTTTGTACAAATTTTTTGATTTAAACATTCTCAAACATAGGAGATAGTGTTGCAGCGGACTGTTACTCCTCATATAATAATAATAATCAAGCCATTTGTAGAGATCTTGTGATACTGTGTATACATGTTCGCATTCAAAGAATAGGTACTTGAGGAACTCTTGCTTTGTTTGGTAGAACATGCATGTGGGGGCTGATAGTTGTGTTGTGTGCATGCCCGGTGCATACAACTTGTTGAAAGTGGTAATCCTTTTCTGTATCAAGTGTCAGATAAAAGCCGACATACATTTTGGTGATCCATTGCCCCAGTTGCTGGCCAATACTGTGTTTTTCAGCAAAAACAAAATACCCCTAAACTATGTTAATATAGTTTAAGCAGTTTTTTACGGAATAGACATGACCTTTATTTGGTTGTCACCTCTATGCACCTTTTTCTCCTAGTATGACAATACCTGCAATGATAGATTATAAAATTTGGAATAGTAGCAATTCATAATCAAATGAACCATAACTAGATCAATTGTTCACTCGTCGGGCACACTTTTGCTGCAACTGTGCTAGTTTTGTCTATAGTGACTGAAAACACGAGTGGGAAGACGTCTTCTAGGCATCTCAGTGCGTCCACATCAAACTCAAGGAAAAATAATGTATCCTCTTCGTCGCCTATATGTCGATATATATTGTGGCTAAATTAATAAGTTGAGCACACAAATTTACATAAGTCCTTCCACCATATGGAGTGTCTTCAAGTGGCGGTGATTGCAGTCCATTCCCTATTAAGTCCTTATGGATGTATATAGATAGATTTGATGGTCTTGCTAAGTATACATTCAATTAAGTTAATGTTTTCAAGAACCATTTGTCAAGCAAAGCCAGGTTGAAGAGTTTCATGTTGTTGATTCCATGTCTGTCCTACTTAGCTGTTTGGCAGATGATATCCCGCTTTATTTAATATATCGGCTTAGCCTATTGGGTTGTTTCTCCTATAGTTAGGCAAACGGGTCGGGCCGGGCCTACCCGCCAAAAATGGCTAACGGGCCTGCCCGCCTGCTAAAAAATGGGCGGGCGACGGGCCTTGGGTGAAAAACGGTCGGGCTGGGATCGCCCATTTTCCAAAACAGGCCAGTGCGGGCTCAAAAATTGAGCCCACGGGTTTAACCGGCCCGCCCGTTTTATTATTTTAAAATAAAAGATATTAAAAAATATTAAAAATATTAAAAAATATATTTAAAAAAATAATAAAAATATAAAAACGGGCGGACCGGGCGGGCTATTATGCTTAAATGGGCCGGGTAGGCCGG
>JAOWBN010245694.1:0-11852 GCA_028565015.1 Pinguicula moranensis | reverse complement strand
CCCCCCCTCTAAATTATTTTTTATGCCCCCTCTAATTTTGTTTTTTTGCATGTCCTCTCTAATTTTTTGGTCCCCCTAAAACAAATTTCAAATAAAAAAAATTATATGAACCAAACTAACCTTAATAATCTCATATCTGTACGAGCTTATTTGGTGCTTTTGATTTCAAGGATTCACTTTCCTCAATTAGATAGAAACAAATACAAGGAAGAAAACATAACAGAATTGGAGTCTTGTGTTTGGAGATATTGCCTTTGTTGTCTTAGAGTCAAATAAATAATACAAGGGTAAAAATGGTCTTTTATATGTAATTAGCACACTCACTATATATGTAAAATTAGGGTTTGATTTCCTTTCCTACACGGTAGAATGCAATGATGCCTATCTTTGTAAAACAAATATATAGGCATTATTCTCTGCGCTAATAGTAATGAGAAAATTGTCTCTGTAATTATTTTTTTTCTGCTTAATATGGTATAGAGCAGTAGAAGTGTTCCTGCATTCATGAGCTCATTCTTCGATTCTGTTTGTGCGATATGCGTGTATCACAAGGCGTTACCATGGTCCGATCCATTGAAGAATGACACGAAAATGATTTTGGCTGATGAACTCTCCTATGCCAGTCGATCCGGTGACTGTCAACACCATTGTATGTCTCAACGATCTGAATTTATGGCTTGTGGTCCTAGGAAATTGAGATGCTTATCTATAGATGAGATAAACTTGGCTATATCAATGGAGATATAGCACAATTTGAAGAATCTGATACAACATTTTGCAGATGAAGGACTGAAAATTCGATGGTGAAAGGATGGTTTGTGAAGTCTATTAAGGGCTATCTGATGTGCACTTTCGTTCGGTACCCCATGACAAAGAGTGTTTGGGAAGGAGTGGCTGAGACCTTTTTTTTATTATGGGAATGACATTTTTCAGGTGTGCGACGTGCATAGGCAAGTCTCAAACCCAGGTAGAGCTCTCATCGCCTTTGGTATGCCAGAGGCTGAGTCTGTGGGCTACTATTTGGTCTCCACGGGTATGAGCTTATTGACTAGAGAACTGATGTTGTCTAATGATTCGTGGATCATAGATTTGGGAGCGATGAATCATATGACATATGATGCCCGAGATTTCTCTGAAATAACTGCACAATGTAATAGAATTGTGAATGGTATTGGTGATGTGTTTGAGGTATCAGGAGCTAGAACTTTCGAGCTCTCCTTTACTCTTATATTGTTGAACACTTTATTAGTTCCTAATCTGGCTTATAAATTGTTTTCTGTGAATCAAGCAACAACTAATTTGGGTTGTTATCGTACTGATTTATGCTCAATGTTTCTTGGTTCAGGATAATCTCATGAAGACGATCATTGGGCGTGGTACTGGACGAGAGGGCTCTACTACTTGAAAGATATAGATGTTGGTCACTCATTGCATGTTTGATGGCCTCCGAGTAATCATGAGAGAAAAATTTGGTTATGGCATCAGCATAGGCCATGCATCATTTGGTTATTTGCAAAAGCTATTCTCACATTTGTTTTCGAAATTGGATTCAGTGAAGTTTGTTTGTGAAATGTGTATTGTGGTCAAAAGTCATCATCGTACTCATTGAATAATTTGAAGCATTTATCTTCATTTGAACTGCTTATCTCTGATGTTTGGGGTTCAGTGTCCCTAACTTATTATAATGGTTTTAAGTGGTTTGTGTTATCTGTGGATGATTATTCACGAATGTCCTGGATTTTTTTTTGATAAAACATAACGATGAGGTATTTGAAGTTTTTCAAAAAATTTGCAAAATGATCAAGTTTTGAAACTTTGTTGATATTAAGGTTTTGAGATCAGATAATGGTCTAAATTTGTGAATGTATGTGTGACTTTGTAAGCAATCTAGGATCTTAGAGATCTTGAGAGCGCTTTGATACTTGGCAGTCGAGTTCGTACTTGTTTTTAGGCATAATAAGTTTCCACTACTGTTTGTTTTCTCAATAGACATCCTTCGAGTGCTATGCAATTTTAAACGTCTCTTGATGTTGTTCTAGTCTCATTATTTATCTTCTGTTGATGTTCTTACCTCTTACGCTCGGATGTGTTGTCTATCTGCGTATGTCGATAATTGAACGATGAAAATTGGATCAATGTGCTGTGAAGTGCCTCTTTCTTGGATATGAACTCACTAAACATGGCTGTAGATGCTATGATCTCACTATGCGTCATATTTTTGTGACTATGGACGTCACATTTATTGAAGAAAAGTTGTGTTTTGGATCCAAACGACATGCTGATCTTCAGGGGAACATTTACAGTCTGAAGGTCACCATGGTCAGCTAATATGAATCTTTGTCGAACTTGTGGCGAACCCCACACTCAATTTAGTCATTCAAAAAAGACTTGACTTTGGACGGTTTTGTTGTTTCTAACGCCTGAAGAATAACTTGTATTAAACAATGAAAGTCACATTAAACGTAATTGAGAATACCGCCAATTAACCCCCTGAAGGTAACAAGCGTACCAACCAAAAATCGAGGATATAAAATCTCAAAAAATTTATTCAAAAACTTTGATATCTTAAACAAAGTATGCTGCCCACTATTTATAGGTGAGGCCAAAGTTTTAGTCTTCAACTACTACTGTAGAACTTGTAGATAATAACAAGGAAACAAATATCTCTATCTAGGAAAAAATAACTCTATCTAATGAAGGTTGGATAAGGAAGGATTATTTCTTAATTATCCTTAAGGAACTTTCCTTATCCAAAGTATTCTTGTCCCTTATCCCTTGGTTGTGTTCCCACTTGTCCCTTTGAGATGCCAGATTTCTACACGGATTTCATCGAGCACGTGCGCTTCATGGGCTTCATCTTGGGCTTGGACTTAGACCATGTTAATGGGCTGGGATTCCTTAGTTGGCTATGGGGTTCCACATGTAGTATTCTGAGCCCACGTTTCATGGATCATTCCATTTAAGGCCTCCTTGAACTTCTTAGCTCGTAGACGTGTGATTGGCACATTAGGCAATGTTAATGGATCCTTCCTCCCAACTTCCTTCACGCCTTCGCTTGGCTCATCAATGGCCTTCATTAGACTATCCTCATGACTTGGAGACTCGGGTACAACTTGGGTTGTATCATTCTCCCCTCTTAATAAGGATTTGTCCTCAAATCTACACTTGCATCAAACGGAAGTAGTTAAGCAACATTGAAAGTAACACTGACATTGTCAATGATCCTTGCTAGTACTTGAAACGGTCCATCTTCATGTGACATAAGTTTGGATTTGCATTTTTTCAGGGAATCTCTCATTCCTTAGATACAACCAAAACCAATCTCCTGGTTCAAAGGTCACCTTCTTACGGCCCTTGTTGGTTTGTTTGATGTATTGAGACATCTTTTTCTCAATATTAGCTCGTGCCTTATCATGGATGACTTTCACAAATTCAGCCTTCTTCTTACCATGTAAATTAAATCTCCCACGCAAAGATAAAGTAGTTATATCCACAGGAGATAAATGATTAAAACCATAGAGCATCTCAAAAGGCGAATATTGTATAGGCGAATAAATACCTCTATTGTATCTAAATTCAACATGTGGTAAATGTTCCCCCAAGTTTTCAAGTTCTTAGATATCAAAGCATGTAACAATGTCTCTAGAGTTCTATTGATAACTTTAGTTTGTCCATCAGTTTGAGGATAACAATAGTAGAAAATAACAACTTAGTCCCTAACTTAGACCACAAAGTTTTTCAAAAGTAACTCAAGAATTTTGTATCCCTATCAGAAACAATTGTTCTAGGCATGATATGCAATCTAATAATTTCTATAAAGAACAATCAACAACATGAGAAGCATCATCAGTTTTGTGGCAAGGTATAAAATGAGCCATTTTTTAAAACCTATCCACAACAACAAAAATAGAATCTCTTCCCATTTTAGACCTTGGTAACCCCATCACAAAATCCATTGAGATATCAGTCCACGGTTCATGGGGAATAGGTAAATGGATGTACAATCTAGATTTAGGTAGCTTACATGTTATGCATCTATCACAAACCCGAATTATATCAAGCTTCATGTTCGGCCAATAAAAGTTATATTGCATTACATCATAAGTTTTAGCAATTCCAAAATGTCCCATTAATTGTTGATGTATAGAGCCTGATGTTCAGTCGCCAACTTTCTGCGATCCAACTACCGAATCTGGAAGAGTACTGTACTAGTGAAGAACGTGTTCCATTAGTGGAGGGTCAATAACATCATTTGATGCCTGCCAATAAATACTCTTATTCTTATTGTACTTTGTATTCAAAAAATATTACAGTGAACAAAGAACCCTAGCCACCGTGAAAGTAACCAATTTGGGTGAACCACATAAATTTGTATTTTTGTTTCATTTTTATACTTATCTTTGATTGTGTATTGTTTGATCCTAACATTAATCCCCCATCATGAGCTTCTTTTATCAGTAGCTCCCTAATCGAACACATAGGCACACACAACTTATTTTCACGAAAAATGAAACCATCATGCCTATAGTATTTTTTAGAACCATCCTTTGCACATGCCACAAAGTACTACCAAAATCATGATCACGGTTATATAGCTCCTTAATATGTTCAAAACCAAGTAATTTAGTTTCTAACATATAGATAAGGGAGTACATTCGAGAAAGTGCATCAGTAACCACATTCTCCTTACCTTGCTTATACTTGATTACATATGGGAACGTCTCTATGAACTCAACCCACTTGGAAAGTCTCTTGTTAATCTTTTGCTGACCCTTGAGATGATCCAATGATTCATGGTCCGTGTGGATCACAAATTCTTTCAGCTATAAATAGTGTTGCCAATTCTCGAAAGCTCCAACCAAAGCATTCATCTCCTTGTCATAAGTTGGGTAGTTTAAAGTAGCACGACTCAACTTCTCACTAAAGCACGCAATTGGTCATCCTTATTGCATCAATACGGATCCAATACCTACATCATAAGTATCACACTCAATCTCAAACGTTTTAGCAAAATCAAGCAAAGAAAGTAAAGGAGTTTGAGATAACTTTCCTTTATGAGCTCGAATGCCTTATCTTTCTCTTCTCGCCACTTGAATGGAACATTCTTCTTAATTACTATTGTGATAGGTGTGGTTAGATTACTAAAGTCTCGCAGAAACCTATGATAGAAGCTTGCTAGACCATGATAGCTCCTCACTTGGCTCACAATTTTTGATGTTGGCCATTCCTTGATTACCCTCACCTTCTTTTCATCCACCTCAATGGCATTGCTGCTTATAACAAAACCAAGAAACACAAGCTTGTCTTTGCAAAAAGTGTACTTCTTAAGGTTAGCATAAAGCTTCTCCTTTTAAAAAGCTTCTAACACATTCCTAATATGCACAACATGCTCATTTAAATATTTCGAGTAGATTAAGATATCATCAAATGAACATCTACAAACTTTCCAAGGAAAGCTCGTAAAACATGATTCATAAGTCTCATGAAAGAACTAGGGACATTAGTTAATCTAAAAGGTATAACCAATCATTCATACAATTCATACTTCGTCTTAAACACACATTTCCACTCATCACTTCTTTCATGTGTATTTGATGATATCCACTTCTTAAATCAATCTTGAAAAATAAACATGCACCATGCAACTCATCAAACATATCATCTAACCTAGGAATTGGGTGATGATGTTTTACCATAACGTTATTGATTGATCTAAAATCATTGCACATCCTCCAAGTTCAATCTTTCTTATCTAAAAGTAGCACGGATATGACACATGGGCTCATGCTCTCTTGGGCGTGTCCCTTGCAAGTAGCTCGTTCACTTGCCTTTGCAACTCAGTCTCCTTGGGGCTACTTTTATAGACTGGCCTATTTCGTATGGTAGCTCCGAGCACGAAATTAATTTGATGTTCAATGCCTCAAATTGGTGGTAAACTAGCGGATAACTCCTCGGGCATTACATCCTCAAATTTTTGTAAGAGAGAAATAACTTTGCTTGGCAGATCGCCAGCTATTTCGTTCGTAGAGATTAGGGCCATCTTTATACAAAGTATAACCATAGAAACACAAAAATTTAAAGCACTCTTGATCTCATTCTATTGGACCAAATATATTTCTTGTTTTTTTCTCATTCTGTTTTTCCTTTATTTTGTCGATCTTTTTTTCCCTCTCACGGTCTCTTTTCCTTTAGTTTTTTCCTGTCTTTCTTTTTCTCTCAACTCTCAATTCCCATTGATCTGTTTTGGATGTAAAGGTACAAGTACAGTAGTTCTACTTTTATGATTAAATGAATATCTATTTGTGCGACCATCATGGGTTACACTTCTATCGAATTGCCACAGTCTTCTAAGTAGAATATGTCATGCATCCATGAACACTACATCACATAGAACATCATCTTCGTACATTCCAATCACCAAAGGAACTATCACTTGCTTCACCACGTTCATCTCTCCATTGTCATTCAACCAATGAAGTCGATATGGCTTTGGATGTTTGAAGGTATTCAAATTCATCTTTTGTACCAAGTAGGTACGAACCACGTTTGCACAACTTCCTCCGTCTATGATAACACTGCAAACTTTTTCAGTAACAAAACAACGTGTATGAAAAAGATTCTCACGTTGTGTTTGATAATCCTCATCCTTGATTTTCATGCTCAATACTCTATGAATCACCAACAACTCTCCAACAATAGCCTCGGTCCATCATGCTCCGCCTCACTTCTACTTGAATCGTTTCACTCGGTTCCTCCTCGGATGGGATCATTACATTGCCCTTGAGTAGCATGATTTGTTGGTTCAGGCATTGGCTTGCAATATGACCTAAACCTTGGCACTTGAAACACTTAATGTCACAATATCTCGATGTTAGAGGGTGTAGAAGTACCTTGTTTAGCCACATTTTTTACATCAGGATGCTTTGAAGGCTCGAAACTAGGCTTCTCCCACTTAAGGTTCGGCTTCCATGTAGAACTAGGGTTTGGATTCAAACTTGCCTTCCTTACAATCTTTCTCTTAAGTTGCTTTTCCACTTTGATCGCTTGGAAGAGCATGTCTCTGATCTCAACATAGTACTGCAACTCAAATAACATTAGCTATTTCATGATTCAACGCACGAAGAAACCGTGCCATAGTAACATGATCCTCCTTAATGTTGGATTAAATCAAAAGTACCTTTATCTCCTTATAGAACTCCTCAACACTTTTAGAACCTTGCACCAACCTTTACAACTTTTGATGGATCTGTTATGAATATTTTAGGTATAATAAATTTAAGTACAAAACACTTAAAAATACTAACTTTACCGCAAATATATGGGTGTAAGTCACCCATCTGCCAACTTAGGAGTATAACAACAACTTAGTTGTGCATATTCAATTTGAAAGAATACCACATTAATTTAAACAATGAAAGCATAATTACAACTTAGAAATTTAGAAAACTCCTTTAAAGAAGCAATCCAACCCTAACTTTAATTCACAACTTTTTGGTGGTGAAAACTTCCAAATCAAAAGACCATTTTTTTGTCTCTTCAGTGGCTCTCAGATTTGTGTCAAAAATTGGATTTCTCCTGCTTTTTATTCTTTTCTCCTGCTCATCTTCTTTCTCTGTTGCTTTTCCTTTTTTTTGTTGCTTTTCTTCTCCTGCCTTCAACAAGAATGGTGTTTTTCTTTCCTCCACCAATCAGATTTTCCTCCACTGATTAGATTTTTCTATCTTCTAGCTAACACATTTTTCTTCTTTTTCCCTGTTGTCTTCTGCCATTTTTTCTTCTTTCTTCTGCAGTGCCCGTTTACCTTTGTTCCTCTCCCGATCTCCTCCTTCTCCTCCTTTTTCTATCTACGTTTTTTTCTTAAACCCTTCAGTTTTTTCAATGGGCCAATCGACATTCTTTTTTTCCCTTTTGAATGGCTAGGCTCAATTCTCCTTTTGCATTATGGAATGGGTGGAGTGAGAGTGGCCCAAAATTATTCAATGAATTTTTCTAAAAAATCATAAAATAGCTCAAGTAAGATTCATGTCATTTTTTTTCTTCAATAAAAGTTACCAAAATGAGTCATTTATAATTGTCAACAAGTGTAAACTCGTAAGGAAGAAATAGGTCTATTTTATTTGCATCAATCTCACGGTAGAAGTGACTAGGAACGAACCTCTTCCTTAAGATCCATTTCATCTCCTCCCAATCCTCAAGTGGTGGTTCTCTGTAGCATCTCCTATTGCTTAACACATGATCCCGCCATGTAATAGCATAATCCATAAACTCAACAGCAACAAGTTTTACCTTTTGGCGCTCCGCATAGTCCTGGAATCCAAAAATATTCTCCACTTTCATCTTCCACTCCAAGTATGCCTCGGGATCATTCCTCATTTGAAAGGTAGTTATTTTAATTTTCACGTTTTGAAGTTAATCCTCACGAGCATGTTTGGGTGGCCAACATACAAGCAACGTGGTAAGGTGGCCACCTTGGTTGTTTACCCTCATGTTCCCATGGTTTGCTCAAGCTCCTTGACCATGGGCCTTATATCCCTCGTCAATTTGGTCGGACCATGCATCAAACTCAATTCCATCATCAATAGGTTCTGCCTCGGACTCAAGCAGAAGTCACAACTTTACCTCTTAAAGGTGGTTGGTCGTCTTGTGCGGGGTTTGGAACATGTCTTGTGGATACCTCATTAGGCATTTGGGCCCCAACTCGCTCCAACCTTTCTTGATAACTAGTAGTCACCATGTTCACCCGTTGTAACAATTGCATCACTTGTTCTAGAGTGAAGTTTTGAAGCTTATATTCATCTGTTGAGTTAGCCATGGATTTTCCTTTGCTAGACATGTTTGTACATGCACAAAGAAAAGATAAGTAAAAATACTCACCACTCCATCACATGTATGCACTCGAAGATGTTCACTCAAGCACTCGTGTATCCCTCAATTTGTCTTTTACCCTCTCTTGAATATTACCACTCTTACCTTTTACCACTCAAGTATTCTCAATATGATTTTAGTAAGGAAAGGAAAGGTACACCCCATCAGAATTATGCTTCAGAGAGGACAACCTTTCAGCAGTTTGTTTGAGAGATGCAACTGCAATATCTCAAAATGGTAAGAAGGAACTTACATGGTACATTGAATCTCTGAAGTGTATAAGCCGACTAGATAGATTCCTTGTAAATGACAATTGGTTGGGCTCTGCCTCTGATTGGACGGAGACTGGTTTTGACATGGAAGATTCGGATCATTGCCATGTGAGTTTTGAGCTCAAAAGTTCAAAACTGGGGACCTAAGCCCCTAAAAGTCTCGGATTGTTGGTTGAAAGATAACGCCTGAATTGACTTCAATAGGTATACGCTAATTCAGCTTACTGCCATAAATGGATTAACAGGAATATGCATAGAAGTTCAATCTAGGGCATCTGGAATGATCACATATGGATAGAAGATGTAGAGTAGGTTAAGAACTATTTTAGGCAGCACTTTGCAGACAGATACACAGAGCAATACTGGATAAGACATAAATTCCCTGACAATATCTTTAAGAAGCTATCCTATGCATCCAGGCAAGGGCTGATCACCCCCTTTTCAAAAAATGAAATAATGGAAGCAGTTCAAAGTTTTGGCAGTGGGAAAAGTACAGGTCCAGATGGACTGAACTTCATGTTCATAAAACACTTCTACCACCTCATGAAAGATGAAGTTAGAGTTCGGCAAATGGGGCGGGCCCATTCCTGCCCGCACAAAACATGCTAACGGGCCTTCCCTGCCCATTAAAAACTGGGCGACGGCGGGATTTGTGTGAAAAACGAGTGGGTTGGGCCCCTCGTTTTTCAAAATGGACTGGTGCGGGCTCAATTCTTTTTTGAGGAAGAAGGTGATCTTTTTGAAATCCAAGTTGACTTTGAGCTCGCGGGTTTGTCTGGCCCGCCCGTTTTATTATTTAAAAATAAAAATTAATAATGAAATAATTAAAAATATTAAAAGCATAAAAATAAATATTTTAAAAATAATAAAAAAAATACAAAAAAATGGGTGGGGCGTGCAGGCTTGGCCCATTTTGTAAATGGGTTGGCGGGCCCGGCCCATTTTTTTCAATACGAGCAGGGTGGGCTAGAATTTCCAACTCGTCCCGTCCCGCCCGTTTGCCGACCACTAGATGAAGTGTACTAAATGCTGCTGGAATTTTATAAAAACATTAAACTGGCAACAGGTAGTAATGTTGCGCATATCACACATGTGACAAAGAAATATAATCCAATGCAAGTGTTGGATTATAGGCCTATTACCTTGATTTGATCAATGCCAGATATTATATCCAAAGTCCTTGCACTACGCATCAAATCTATGATGGAGGAAGTTATAGCCCCAAACCAAATGGCTTTTCTCAAGGGCCGAAAGTTGCTGGATGGAATTGTGATTGCAAATGAAGCCATAGATGAAGTAAAAAAATTGAAGAAGCAAGCTTTATTTTCAAAATTGATTTTAAAAAAGCCTTTGACACTATCAACTGAAATTACTTACAGTGGGTAATCGACAACATGGCCTTCCCATCAGTTGGATATCCTGGATAATGGAACTCCTGAAATATGCATCTGCATCCGTTCTCATAAATAGTAGTCCAACGGCTGAGTTTTTCCTTAGAGAGGCATGCGTCAAGGGAACCCTCTATCCCCCTTTTTGTTCCTAATAACAGCACATGGACTTTCTCTGATGCTAGACAAAGCAGCAAAATTACTCAAGTTCAGTCCATTGGAAATTGGAAGAGGGGTTGCCTTCTCACACCTTCAATTTACTGATAATACCCTATTGTTTGGACTGGCTTCTTGGAGTACAGTTAGAACCTTCAAAGCCCTCCTGCAGAACTTTGAGCTGATCTCTGGACTACGCATAAATTTTCGCAAAATTCAGTTACTTGGTATTAACATTTAGCAGACTGTACTGGAAGAAATGTCAGTATACCTAGGTTGCAGGACTGGTAGTCAGGCATTATATTATCTAGGACTCCCTGTAGGCATTAATCACCATTGGCAAAAGGCATGGAAACCAGTGGTGGACAAGGTGGAGAAAAAACTAAAAGCTTGGGAAAATAAATATTTGTCTACAGGAGGTAGGTTAGTACTGAAAAATTCAGTACTATCATCTCTCCCATCACATTATCTGGCCTTTTACAAAGCTCCTAAGATGGTACTGAAGAATCTACTTTCCCTCCAAAGAGCCTTCTTCTGGGGAAATATTGTAGAAAAGAGAAAAATGTGTTGGACTTCATGGAAAAAAATTGCATTACCAGTTAACAGGGAGGGCTGTGGATAAGGGACATTGAAAGTTTTAACAAAACAATGTTGGGTAAGTGGGGTGAAAGAATCTTAGATGGTAAGCAAAACCTAGCAACTGTTGTCTTGAAATCTAGATACGGTACTGAAGGATGGCTGAAAGTAGGGGAACTCAGAGAGCTGAAAAAACCTGAGCAACAATTGCAAACTGCTAGGGGAAGGAGAAGAGGACCAACACAAGGTTTTGGCTTGACAAATGGTGTAACAACATTATCCTAACTGACATATTCCCTGGGTTATTCAGTGTGTCACACCACTGTTTTCGTGCACCAAATTTTTCAATCTTCTGCAAGGTGCACGACGGAAACAAACAATGATATGCGGCCAATCTTCGCACAAGATTGTCAGCCTAAGAACAAGAACTTGAATGCACGCCCAACCACTCTTTATATTATCAACAAATGGAGGACTTGGCCACTCAATTTGGCATACACAAAAATGGACAAGGTTCACTCAATCCCCTAGCCCCTCTTGAGGTGATCAACACGATCACTCAAGCACAAGGATGGAACTCACTCACAAATTCCAA
>JAOWBN010245693.1:0-23643 GCA_028565015.1 Pinguicula moranensis | reverse complement strand
TAACAAAACACAAGATGCAAGCTTTACCCAAAATAATTCATGGTTTCATTAATAAAAGTGACTCTCTTAAATAGCACGAAGGAATAAGAAAGACATCTACTAAAACTAGGGGTGTCTACTGGTACCATTATTCAAATACTGGTACTAGAGTTAAATATCACACACGGAATAAGAAAATATGGTGTTATAATCAATTACATTGGTACTAAAATGTTAAGTGAGTAGTCAACATGCACCATATAACTTGGCCCACACGCGTGCATGCCTACATGAGCCTGGACCAATTTGAGTTGGGTATACTAAAATCATCACATGATATCAGAGCTAATATGTGGCTTAATAGCCCGATAAAGATCCAAGGGCTTGAGCCCATTTGGGCTGGGTCTACTAAATTATTTACAACTGCTATAAGTGCAAGTAAAAATTTGGAAGGATTTATGGGTGCCGGTACCATAACCGCAACCAATAAATGTCGAGTTTGGCGAGACCAATATTACCAATAAGGGTATCGGTAATATTGGGATACTGTTAATTAAGAAAAAATAGAAGAAAAAAAAATGTGATAACATTCAAAGTCACAAAGTACTACCAAGACTCAATGACACAAGATATATCGCACGGTTCAAACAAATTAATGTGAACCCAAATAATGTAAAGAATTAGCAGACTCGATCTAATGGGCTTGGATCCATGCTGACGAATATATTAAGTGAATGCGGGATATTCCTAGGTTTTGATTCTGACATCATATTTTCTTATATATTGTTTATTTGTGTGCAATCTGTATGGGATATTCCTAGCATTTCCTCTCAAGTCCCAACGGACAAGCCTGGCTGAGACTTTCATCTTCATAATGTGGTCTTGTACCACAACAATCAGTGACCTAGGCCCAAAGCTCCATTATCAATTTTTTTACATGGTTGGACAATATGCTCACATATATATTATTAATTTTTAATGGTTGAGATTGTGCTGTTGTGGGCTCAGAGACCCTTGAATTTTTTCTAGCATGTTAAGTCATATCAATTCTGAAACAATGTAAAGAATTAACAAACTTGCCCGAGTGGTCTCAGGGTCCATGTATTCATGCGCGTGTGGGCCAACATATAAGATGGATGTGAGGTAACTTCATTTAAACCTTAGTACTATGGTTATTGATTGTAGCATTATATTTCTTTATATATTGGTTTATATTTGTGTGTGCAATCCGTGTGCGATATTTCTAAAAACCTGTTAATTCCAACCACCATAAGTATGTTCATATTGGAAAATAAGCACGTAACATGTTCTGGTACATAAAACAGGAAAAAGGAAATAACAAATTTTCTTCAATCTACCTCCCAAATAGAAATTACTTTTGATAGTATGAAGTGCGATCTCTATCTTTGGAAGTTGGAAATAGAAACATGATTTTTAACCCTAATATATTTTTTAACCTTGTATTACCGTTGGTACTTGTGGTTCAGTAGCTTAACCAATTTGAAAAGTGATACCGATACTAAATATCATTAGAACCCAGTATCCGATACCGGTACCAAAATTTTATACTAGTATCCACGGAGTTTTTTAGATACCCCGAACTAAACTCCAAAGGATAACTCCTATCACCATGAACTCTAATAAATCAAACCTAAAGAATAAGTCAACGAGGTAATAACAATTTACCCCCTTTTGATTTTTTTATGTATGTGAAAATATTTTCTGCACGCTTTTAGTTTTGATTTTGGAGATAATACCCAAGCCCATTTACAACTCTTGTTCTCAACACATGCGCTAGAGAAGAAGCCGAGAATCGACCAAGAACTTGGCCTTAAAATCTTCCCGGATTACCATCCAAAATTCACACATGCACATGGCTCTCGAATCCAGTCTCACAAGTCTACATCCAGCGGCAAGCTTCCTCATACTCTCGCACATCGCAAAGTGTTCCTCTTCACGTGATCCACATTTGAGCCCGAATTCCTCTCTTCTAGCCCTTCAAACTGAATTCGGTTTCTTGCAAGCCAGATCTCCCAACACATACACTCCCAAATACTTTTTCACACGTTTTTTGTTTTAGTTTTTTAGATTGATTTATGTGGCTCTTGTAATGTCGGATGCTAGCTATATGCTAGAGGTTGAGTCCGGTGAAACACTCTCATAACCTACACCTGAGAATAACAATCACCTGAAGGACACCCCATAAGAAAAAGAAGAATGGTTCCTGGTCAAAAACCATAGCAAGTGATCATCGCCGAGGAAGAATGAAGGGCAAAGTTAATAGGGTTAATAGGTTCTCTGGAAACCTCTACCTGCATATATAGCAAAGCTGCGAGTCAAATCCATGTCCTTTTATTTTACAAAATTTTCCCCATCATGGAGAAAGGAAGAAATGTGGTAAGTTTTTTCAAACTATGGGACCGTTGATGCTCACACACCAAAATCTATGATCAAATGGGGCAACAGGTTCAACTTCGTATGATTCAAGACGAGTTCAGTTGGGCAGCAGATGATAGAAAAGTTGACCGGAATCTGGGTCGAGTCTTTCTAGCTAAAGGTAAGTGAAGCATGGCATCCTGGAGTTACAATTGCTATAGGAGGTCGGCTATCTGGACAAGACCCGTCCCTTTCTCACATCTCGGGACAAAAGGATACTCAGGCACCATCAAGGGACGGAACAATGACTACAATAACCTTCAAACCAGATCTGGAAGCTACACAGTGGCTCTTTTTAAAATGGAAGCTATGCATTAAATAAAATGATGGATTGGCTTGGAGCCATTACAAACAGAGGATGCACAAACAGGGGCTATCCACATTGATAGACTTTCTAGCGTAATCTTAGGTACGAGAGCCCTCCTTTTCTAGATGCAGGTAGCCTATCACAGGTCTTGGGACCACCTCCGGCCATATGTACTTTTTCTCCTTGCTGCCTGCTCCTCTTTTTGCAAAGAAATCTGCTATGTTGTTTCATTCTCGAAACTGATGCTGAACATGAATCCTAAGGCCATTCAATACACCTTGCAATTCTTCCAAAAAGTTCCAAAGGTACCAAATATGGCAGTTTTTCCCCTCAATCCATCTGACTAGAAGGGCAGAATCTGTTTCCAAGATTATGTCAAACCACATTGTTGTCTGCAAATTCAGATTCCTTCAATAGCTGCTCAAATTTCAGTTGCGTTATTTGAGAAGCAACCAAAAGGGGCAGAGAATGTTGCGAGATAATCCCCTTTGTCATTCTTGATAATCCCTCGTCCTCTAGTTGGTCCCGGATTGCCATGACTGTTGTCGTCAGTGTTCTGCTTGACCCAACCAGATGGTGGCCTTCTCCCTGTGATGCTTCTTGTACGCTGTTGTTCTCTCCAGGTTACAGGGATGTTTAGCTTGCGCAACAGAAGGTGGTCTGATGCCTGTAGTTTAAAATTTTTGTTAGTGACTTCCGCAGTAGCAGATATAAAATGAAATACCTCTCGCCATGTTTGCACTGCTGAAAGAAATTTGTCTTCAAACCTGGCACGACACCTGCGAGTCCACAAGCACCATGTTAGTATACAAGGAATAATGGAAGATATAAAACCTTGAATACCCGATCTCTTGGTCATAGCAACCCATTGCAGAATTCTTCCCTTCCAAGAACCTTGCTGTGCAAAATAAAAATCGGCCAGATCAGAGGCCCTATTCCAGATTTTGGAAGCAAAGCTGCTCGATGAGAGGATGTGATTCGTTGTCTCTTGTTGGGGAGCTTCGCAACATTGGCAAGAGGAGGCTAGGGGGACGCCTTTCTTGATCAAATGCTCGTTCGTCAGAAGACACTTGTGCTATACTTTCCATGCACATAAATTAAACTTAGGGGGAACCGATCTGCACTAGATTAAATCAAAATGAGGAACCTTCTCCGTTATATCCTGAACCAGCTCCCACGCTGACCAAACAGAGAAGATCCCATTCATGGTTGGTTTCAAATCACCACATCTACTCCTGCCGCAGGATTGGGTGGCTTAACTTAAAAAATCTGTTTTGTCAAAACTTCACCCACATGGTGAATGAGTTTTGTGCGATCCCATTGGCCATTCACTGTGAAATCAAGGATCTTTGTGGCTCTGTTAATCACTTGCTGAGACTGCACAGCCAGGCATCCTGAAGCCAGCCATCTGTCAAACCAAACGACGAATTCCTCTTTCGGATGAAAGCTTGCATGTTGCTCATGACCTCTCCGTGCTTTGACATCGCAGTCTTCTAGAACATAGAATCCGTTGTTTTGCACACCCTTTCAGAGATGTGGTTGTGGCGAATGTAAGTGGCTTGAAAAAATCTTGCCCATAAGTTGTCTTCAGTGAGTACTTTGAAGCACCATTTCATAGCCATAGCTTTCTGAACCTTAGTCAGATCATTCACGCCTAAGCCACCTTCATCCAGCGGCTTACAGATTTTTATCCAACTTTTACAGTGAAATTTTTGCTTACCTTCCCTCTGTCCCCAAAGAAAGCTAGCCATCATTTTCCATAAGCGAAGAAGGACTGACTGTGGCAGCTTCATCATAACCAGCAGGTGCATAGGCATAATTGACATGACGTACTTAACCAGCACCAATCTTCTTGTTTGTGAAAGAAGTTGTTCCCTCTACCCGGTCATTTTCTTTTTAATTCTTTCAAGTAACGGCGCCAGAATTTGGCAATTGAGTCACCCCGTGTATAATGGTACACCAAGATATTTCATAGGGAACATACCTTCCCTAAAACCAGTAAGTTTGCGTATAGCATTGATCCGTGCAAGACTGATCTTTGGAGGGGAAGAAGGCAGACTTTTCTAAATTGATTTCCTAACCTGACCAGTTGCAGCATATCTTAAGGATTTTTAGAAACTCTCTGATGGACCGAATATATCCATTTGTGAAAATTAAAATATCATCGGCATACGTGACGTGAGAAATCACCGGGGTGCCAAGAGGTTGGTGTAATGATTTTATTCAGCCTGATTCAATCCCTTTGATGAGCAGCCGGGAGAGAGTGTCTTGAGCCAAGACAAAGAGGTAAGGTGATATCGGATCCCCCTGCCGTAGGCCATGTGAGGACTCAAAAAAGCCTAGTGATACTCCGTTCATATTCACCAAAAACCACTTCCCCTTGACGCATCGAAGGAGCAACGCCACCAAATTCTGAGAGATACCTTTGGCAAGGAGGACTGCTCCCAAGAAGCTCCAGTCAACCTTATCGTACACTTTTGCCATGTCGAGTTTGATCAAAAGATTCCCCCCCGGCTATTTTCCTACTAATAGACTGGACCAAGTCTTGCGCAGGGTAATATGTTCAAAGATACTGGGCTGCGAGACATACGCACCTTGTTCCTCTACCACAAGACCACCCATGTGCTGCTTCAATCTTGTTGCCAGAATTTTAGCTACAACCATGTATATGACTAAGCACTCGGTCTGAACTTGTCAAAATTGGCGGGCTTTTCTTCCTTGTCCATGAGGGAGATGAAGTTGGGTGCGAACATGTGAGGGATGGACGCAATCGCTATGAATTCACGAACAGCCCCAACTAGATCTGCGCCTGTTGTGTCCCATGTGAGTTTGAAGAATTTTGAGGTGAAGCCGTCAGGTCCAGGGGCACTACCACTTTGGATTGACCAAACCGCCGTCTTAACCTCCTGCATCGATGAAGTTGCACAGATCCGAGCATTATCTTCCTCATTCAGCTTGTACTGAAATAGATTTCCAATTTCTGGGGGGTTTACCCTGCCCCATTCGTTAGTTGCTGCCAGAAGAAGAGGATCGCTTCCTCATGTATTAGTTTATCACCTTCTACGAGACGATTATCCTACGTGCGGATAAATGAAACACGGGACTTGTTTTGGTGCATTTTTAGGCTAGAATGAAACACCTTGGAGTTCGTGTCTCCTGCTTTCCGCCAGCTTGTCTTAGAAAGTTGCTCTAACTTGTTGAGTTCTCTAGCTTCCCACTCATCCATTTCGGTCTTTATAGCCAAGAACTCTACCTCAGTGGCCGCACAAGGAGCTAATTGTAGACTCTGCTCGAGAGTGGCCGGTTTCATCTCTAGCCTGTTTAGGTGAGACTTCACCCTACCGAATACGTTCCTATTCCAGGCCTTGAGCTCAATTCTAGTGTTCTTGAGCTTTTGTCCTAGCGTAAATAAACCAACATTGTCGTAAGGCATACGCCATGACATATTAACCACTGCATGAAAGCTCTCAGCCATCCTCCACATGTTGAGAAACTTGAAAGGACGCATGTACTGCACCATTGGATCCCCTACCCAAACAAGGAGCGGACAGTGATCAGATGTTCTTCTACTGAGCAACATAAAGCTACTTCGCCCCCACGCTGATAGGAATTTTGTGTTGACCAATGCCCTATCAAGTTTTGCCCTAGCTTGTCCTATCCCTCGATGGTCGTTGAACCACGAAAGGTCGGATCCTTGATAGCTTAGATCCACTAGACCACAATCGTGAATACAGTCGTTGAACTCCATCATTGGTAAGATAGGCCTACTTGCACCCCCTCGTCACTCGGCATTTGAGCGTATGAAATTAAAATCTCCTATTACCAACCATGGCAAATTAACCGATTGAATTCCCTTCAAATATCGCCACAGTTCTCGGTGTTGGATGTAGGAGCACTTGCCGTACACAAAAGTCACTAGCGAAACCATGCTGCGACCACACTCCAGTGACAGTTTGACCACTTGTGCCAATGACCTCAAAGTTATCTGCACCTTGCCAAAATATCCACAGTTTGCCACCTTCATCACAGTTGGATGCAAAATTGGATAAACCGACACGAAGTGCCAAACTTCCCATTTTGTTGACAGTGAGAAATGGCTCTGCAATTGCCAAGTGGCTGATCGAGTGTTGATACCTCCACTGCCTCAAGAACACCCTTGACTTTTTTAAACCCCTACCATTCCGAAAAAGGATTTTACTGTCCATAGGTTAAAGAAATTTGCTACATGCCACCTTCCACGGCATGTGTTTATCTCAAAGATTTAGCCGTTTTGGTTTGATGGGCGCTCGCCCATACTTTCTGGCCGTGAAGACATCCCCCTTAAGAGGAAAAATTCGCTCAAAGACTGGAGTCATATAATTTTTGTTTCCCTCGAGTAAGATTTTCAGGACTGCTTTCACCATCCAGTGAGACCAAGGCTTCCGTACAAATCCCCTGTTTGTCCGAACTTTCCACAAGTTGAGGCTCAGCGATTGGAGTAGAAGGCGGCCGACACACCGACTCAGTACCAGCAACATCCTTATGACTGGCATCCTCGGCCCGTGCACTGCTTTAGAGGGGGTTTCTATCTTTAACAGTGAGGAACCCAATGTGAGGATTGACGTAGTCCTTGGTCTACATAAGTAACCTTATAGAGTTCTTGTTCATTAAGAGCACCCCATGTGGCCAAACCTTTAGAGTTGACTCCTTGGGACAGTGCAGAGGACTGATGTCAAGTGGATTTATGTGAATAGAGGAACCCACACTTGGCCCGGCCGAGAGACTAATGGCAGGGATAGCTAGTGGCCTTTCTAGAATGGGTAGGCTCTCCTCTGCTGCATCACCCGCAGGTTCCACCAGAAGAAAAGTTTGCTATCTCGGTGACATAGTGCCAACAGTGGCAGGCATAATCTTTGTTGCAGAAAGTAGTACTCTCTATGTAGGCTTACTCAAGGGGGAATTAGCCGTTACCTGCTTCAGGGAAACCATTTTGTGCAACCTGATCTTCGCCGATCTGTTCAACTCCGGCCAAGCACCACCATCTAAGATATCGGGGACATCTAAAGGTTGGCCCTGATTCGGGCGTTTTGTCCATGATCTCGGGTCTTTCCGAATCTGTATCGAATATTGCTCCCCTTCTACATCAAGACTGAACCATGGGGCAGGTTTCTGCGTGTTTGTTTACCTTATCAGCATCTGCAAAGAGTCAAATTGCGTTTGTGTCCCACTGACTTCCTCAATTTGCAGCAACTTTCCGATCGGCGCTGCTAATACATTGAAGAATCTTTAGTTACAACATTGGATAGGGATACCCGTGAACGTCATCCATTTGTCGTTGGTATGGGCAATGGTGTGAGGGAACCATTTGCGGATGTTAGAGATGCCAATTGACACCCAGGGAAGCATGGGTTGCAGAAATAGATCCATCTGTTCAAAAGATTCAGTGTGAAGCAGAACTTGACTTCCTGGAAGTATAGACACCTGGACAGATTCTAGGCCTTTTGTTGACTGAATCCTTTGCCTCACCGCTTCTATGTTCGTCTCGCTAAGTACCCCCACGAGGCATGTGTATAGCCATTTGGTGTCCTCTGTAGTGTGATTTGGAGGATTTCCTTCTAGTTTTGCGTCCTTGCTGCAGAACTGGAGCTTTTACCCCCAGTATCACCCGCTTAACGCTGGCCATCCGGGACCTTACCACATTGGCTTTGAGGATGGAATCCCCTATTTTGATCCCGCTCATTGACTTTATCGTATCTCCAATGCTTTCCATGGACTCAAAATGAACAAAACCATACATTTTCCCAGATCGATCCGGCTCTAGAGGCATGGTAATCTTCACAATCCTACCAAATGCCCTGAAGGAAGCATTGATCTCTGATTCCTTCCATTGTTCCGGGAAGTTAGTGAAATAAAAAGTGGCTCCTGAGTTGGCACCATGCTTGAGTAAGCCCGACAATTTTTCTGGGGCTGTAATTTGTCTGCTTCACTGGTCGTAGCCTCAGATTAGGTATTTTTGTGGTGCATGCCACAGTAGTCCACCCGCCCTCTTCGATTTTAGCCGTGATGGGAGGCAAGGTTACAAGTGTCGTAGGTAACATATAAAAAAAAAACAAGTGTCGTAGGTAGAGGTGGCTCCACCTCGTTAGCCTCCATAGGGCCAACGACAAAGTGGTGGGTGGGTGCGGTGAGGGAAGTACGTAGAGAGAAGTAAAAGAACAGGGGTGAAGAAAGAGAAACAATTACAATATAAAAATGATTCGTTACACAGTGGCTGCTGAAATGTGTGGCAGAATATAAAACTCCGATAATGGATTTGGCCATACTGAACAATATTCTAAATGAAACAGACTATCTTGGAGGCTCCACATTTCATATGGAATGGGGGAGAGGTCCTGCTGAAATTACAAACTATTGAGGACAAGATCAAGCTCTTGAATGATGGGAAACTTTAGGACAATTAGGTCTCCACTCGATAAGACCATGGAGGATGGTGAATGACATATTGGCGAGACCAGCTTGGATTCAACTTCGGGGTAGGCTGGTACGATGAGTTTTTTTGCTGAAATTGTCGCGAAAGTGGGATCTTTAATGTTCATTGATGAGAAGACATCGCTGCAACTTGAGATGCAATTCGAGCGTGTACAGGTGCTCAATCCCTTGAATGAGACAATACAATAAACTCTGGTATTTCATACAGGGGAAGGAAAATTCTGCGTATCGATTCAAGAAGAATATAGTCCCAGGATGGTGGTGCAAGGATGGCACGCTGGGGTGGAATCAAGGCAAGGAAGGAGCCGATAGTATGAAGAGGAAAATTGGCCGGTGCTATAGGTGGGGAAGGCTACAGGAGGGAGCATATACCTTGTTTCGATTGGGCAGCAGGCGGTAGTAGTCTCGTCAGACATAATAGAGGCACAAGCTAATAGGTACATCCCTACAGTCACTCAGGCACAAAAGGACAACATACCTAGGAAGGAAATCCTCGAAATAAGTAACAATGACAAAAAAAGTAGAGCTAGATTCAGCGAAGAACCCGTTCCCTCAAGCAATCCACAAAAAGTCACCGATTGGGCCAAATCATAGATTTTCTCCCCAATCAAAGTCGATCCAAAAGAGTAAGTGTCCTTCTGGGAATGGGGAAAATCCTAGGACAAGTGTTCAGCCAGAAGAAAATCCTCCTGGTACACAGATAGGGTCAATGGACTCACGACAGCTAGGCTTTGTGTTAGGTTTTAATTTCGGTTTTGAACCCTACCCGATACCAAAAATTGGTATGATATTGTCGACTTTGGGCCGGAGTCCTCATAGTTTTGTTATTGGGCTTTTACCCCCAAAAGGCCTCATACCAATTAATGTGGTGTCCCTATATTTAAACCCATCAAATTATTCATCCGCAATCCATGTGGGACAATTGTTCTCAACATTCTCCCCTAGAACAAATGGACCACCGATGCTCCCTCAAATCGGAAATCAGGAATTCCTCCTCTAGAACATCATCTATTTAGGGACCTTAAATGGGGATATCTCCCCTATAAACAAGAACCACTGGCACGCCCGTACATAACCATCAAAGAATATCTCAACCATCGAAGAATATGTCACTTTTTTAGGGGCCATAACCTCCACGTCCTCGCTCACCGCACCACTATTAGGTTTTAATTTCAGTTCTGGACCCTATCCAACACGACACATTGGTATGATATTATTCACTTTGGGCCAAAGCCCTCACGATTTCGCTCTTAGGCTCTTACCCCCCCACACCCACACCCCACCCCCAAAAAAAAGTCTCATACCAATTAATGTGTTGTCCGTATATTTAAACCCATCAAATTCTTCATCCATAATCCATGTGGGACAATTGTTCTAAACATTTAGTGGTGCGGTGAGGGGTGCTCGGAAACAACAAGATCTAAGCAGGGAGTAAACCCTGCTCAAACATCCTAGAGAGATCTAGGATCCGTAAAATTCTCTTGCTATTTTTATTACAAAATAGTGATTGTAGCCGTTTAGGGTTGGGATCTGAAATCATTTACCGCTTTTAACCTGCGTAGTTTAAAGGGATTGCTGTGTGACTTCAGGACTTGCCATCCTTGCATGCTCTGTGAATCTTGCTTGTGTAGTTCTGTGATAATATTGTGACATGTAGAATCTGTTATCCGAGATCTAAATATTGTGAGTTTTTTTGCATATTTTTAAGTCGAAAAAATATTTGATCACAAGTGAGATCAAATTAAAAATGACTACTAGAATATAGATAGCCATGTTTGATGGAAAATGTGATTTTAGTACCTGGTCTATGCGAATTAAAGCAATTTTATCCCATAATAAGGTACACTACGCACTAAAGGAAGATTTAAATATATGGTCAGAGGAAGCAAAGAAAAGGAAAGATGAAATTAAGGAGGATGAATATAACCTGATAATTTTGAACTTATCTGGCTCGGTCCTTAGGAAGATAGATGTTGATGAAGATTCTATAGTTCTTTGAAAAAAATTAAATACTTTGTATGCCTCAAAATTTGCCACAAATTTAATTAAAATAAAAGGGTCATTGTTTGGTTTTAGAATGAATTCTGCTAAAACTATCGATGAGAATCTTGATGATATTTATAAGCTATCTCAAACTTTAAAAGCTACTGATCATAATTTACATGATGAGAGTCTTGCTATGATTTTATTAAATTCAGTAACTGATGATTGTTCGGTAGTTAAAAATACGTTGCAATATGTTGAATCAATACCTAAACTTGAAACCATAATGTCTGGATTAAAGTCTAGAGAAATTGAACTTAAAAATAGTAGGAACTCCACAAATGCTTTGTATGCAAATGTAAAGACTGAAATGGAAAAAAACCAATATAGGGATAAGATAGATAATGGATGAAATAAAAGGAAACTTACTAAGGATTATGTGGAACCGTGGCATGTAAATGAAAAAGGTGAGGTATATTGTAGATATTGCAAAATAATTGGACACATAATTTCATACTTTTATAGAATAAGATTAAAAGAGAAACACAAATCTGAACTAAATCTTGTTGCTACAAATGACTTAACTGATAATGATACAAGTGAAGTATTATTTGTTTCATCTTACTTGTTTGAAGCACTAACTGTGAGTGAAGATCTTTTATCTGAATAATGGGTATTAGATTCGGGTTGCACATTTCATATGTGTCCTCATAAAAGGTGGTTTGAAAATCTAGATGAAACTAAAAAAGGCATTGTCTACATGGGAAATCATAATGTGTGTTAAGTAGAAGGAACTAGAACTGGAACTGTAAATCTATCTTTGATTGGAGGAAGACATGTGTGTGACCAATGTGAGATATATTTGTGGTTTAAAGAGAAATTTAATTTCATTAGGAGACTTAGAAGAAAATGGGTGTTCCTTCTATGCTAAGAATGGTATACTTACTGAAGTAAAATCCCGACAAATCTGTTTTGACAGGAACTAGAAAAAATAAGCTTTACTTTTTAAATGGTAAACACACTGATTGTGATAATAATTGTGCTTTGGTAACAAATCCTTCTAAAAACTCAAAACTTTGGCACCTTAGATTAGAACACATGAGCATGAAAGGTCTAAAAGCACTACATTCTGTTGGATATCTAGGAAAGCATGCAATAGTTGACTTAGAATTTTTTGAAACATGTGTACTAGGAAAGTAACATAGATTAAAATTCCCAAAAGGAATACATTGTTCAAAGTCTATTCTTGATTATATACATATTGATCTTTGGGGACCTGAACTCATTCCTACTTTGGGTGGTGCTAAGTATTTCCTGTCTTTGGTTGATGATTTTAGTAGAAAAGTATGGGTGTTTTGGTTACATAGTAAAGATGAAGCTTATATAAAATTTAAAGAATGGAAAACACTTATTGAAAATCAAACTGAAAACCGAATTAAGTATCTAAGAACTGATAATGGATTGGAATGTTGTAACTCTTCTTTTGATTCTCTGTGTTATGAATGTGGAATAACAAGATATAGAACTGTAAGATATACCCCTCACCAGAATGGGGTTGCTGAACGCATGAATAGAACATTACTTGATAAAGTAAGATGCGTGCTTGCAACTTCTGGTTTAAATAAGTCTTTTGGGGGAGAAGCTTAGAGCATGGCTTCATATTTCATAAATAGAAGCCCCTCAACTGCTTTAGACTTGAAATGCCCTGAGCTTGTTTGGTTTGGTAGAGACCCAAATTTGGCTCACTTAAGGGTGCTTGGATGTGCAACATATGCACATACAAAGTCTGATAAATTAGAACCCCGCTCCATTATTTTTCTTGGATACCAAGAGGGCACGAAAGGTTATAGATTATGGGATAGAAATGTGTCTAGTGTGAAGGTTTTTGTTAGTAGAGATGTTATTTTTAACGAATCCCATTTTCCTTGTTTGCCCCTAACGAATCCCATTTTGTCTAGGGAGGCTTCTTTTCAGGTGGAACTGGACAGAATTGTTCCCTCATAGGAACATGTCCAATCTGAGGGTCCTGAATTAATTCAGTAATCCTCAGAACCTGATCAGGTTCCAACTAATCAGTCTCAACCATCCACCTCGTACAGTGTTGCCCTTAATAAGGGATCTAGGATTAAGAAAGTACCTGCAAGATATGTAATTTTTGCCGAATTAATTGATTATGCATTTTCTGTTGGTGACAATCTTGCTGTATATGAACCTAAAACTTATAATTCTGCTATTACGTGTGATAATTCTGAAAAAATGGAAAGCTGCCATGTCTGAAGAAATGAGTTCACTTACTAAAAATTAAACTTGGTGCTTGGTACCTAAACCAAAAAATCATGACTATAGGGTGTAAATGGATATATAAAGTAAAACCAGGAATTTCTGCTTCTGATCCATACTTGTTTAAAGCTAGGCTAGTAGCAAAAGGATTTTCTCAAAAGGAAGGAATATACTACACTGAAATATTCCTCCAGTTGTTAACTATAAAACCATTAGACTGATGCTTGCTTATGTGGCTTGTTTAAATCTGGAACTTGAACAACTTGATGTAAAGATTGCTTTTTTAAATGGGGAATTATAAGAGGAAATTTATATGGATCAACTTTTAGGTTGCAATGATAATACAACACCTGATCTTTTATGTTTGCATAAAATGTCACTTTATGGTTTAAAACAAGCACCAAGACAATGATACAAATGGTTTGATGTTTTCATGATGAACTTAGTTTTTTTGAGAAGTAGCTTTGATACATGCTTATATTTTAAACATTCATCTAACTTCTCTATGTTTTTATTTCTTTATGTGGGTGACATGATTTTGATCAGTCAATCTAAATCTAAAATTAAAAAATTAAAGAGTGCACTAAATGCTAAATTTGAAATGAAGAATTTAGGGAAAGCAAAAAGAATTTTAGGAATGGAAATAATTAGAAATAGAGAATTAGGCACACTAAAGTTACATCAACACTCTTATTTGAAAAAATGTTTTAAGAAATTTTGGTTACATAACTTTAAATCTGTTTCTTTACCTTTAGCTGGACATTTTAAGTTATCTACTGAACAATGCTCTATAATTCCCTCGGATGTAGAAAAAATAGATAAAATTCCTTAAGCTAATGTTCTTGGATCATTAATGTATGCTATGGTGTGTACTCGACCTGATATTCCTTTTGTTGTGTCATTATTAAGTAGATTCATGTCTATGCCTGGTTTTGAACATTGGATTACCTTGAAATGGATTATTAGATACTTGATTGGAACCTCTAATGTAGGATTGTGTTATAAAAGAAGAAGTGAATCTTTAAATATAATTGGATAATAGTGACTTTGTTGGAGATTTAGACTCCAGAAAGTCTACTTCAAGTCCATTTTTCTTGTGGGAATTGTATATGTTGGAAATCACAACTACAGCCAGTTAATACTTTATCTACGACTGAATCTGAATACATTGCTCTAGCTACTGCTTTTAAGGAGTCTTTCTGGCTACACGGTTTGATTAGTGAAGCTGGAATTTCTGATTTACCTGTGACGAGGGGTGGGCAATCGGAATTCGGGATCGAGTATCCGTAAATCCCGATCCCTAAATTTTTGTACGCATCAGAAAAGCTTATGCGTGCACCGATACCAAGGCGCGCATGAGCGATGGGAAGCGGGTGGTCGTGCGTGGATGGTGGGTTGTCACGTGGCACGCTCAAATCTTCAGATCGATCACAAATTCTGCTCCACCATTTTGCATGGTCGACCGGAATTCGCCGAAAATTGTTCGGATCCAAACTTTTAGATCCACGAACATAGATGCCAGGCGAGGGCAGGACGGAGGAGCGGTGGAGGGTTGCGTGTGAAGCTGCACCCCTCCGACCATTGGACGAAAAATAGAGGGAGATGGGAGCGCGGAGGAGAGTCAAGGGAATTGCTCTGTCAGGACACAGTCAGACCTGGAGGTCGCTCGATCTGGGTGTTGACGGCGGGCTCCAGCTTCGCAGTTAAAAAACACTCGGCGGAGATGGAGTCTGGCTGGTCTAGGCGTGGAATGCGCTGGAGGTAGTTGCGGGGCGGCCAAGCATTGACAGATCAAGGTATTAGTGTCACGTCGGAGGATAACTGGCGACAGGGTCTGTAGGAACGGGTATGAGCATATGGGATTCGCAGAAGAACGGCCGGATCTAGTCTTTTTTTACTACGGGCGGGGATTTCAGACGAATGACGACAGAGGAACGCGGGTAGAACCGCACCCATCTAGCTACTGGACGAAATTGTTAGCTAAAGAGGCGACGGATGATGGCGAAGGGGTGCGGATGGGGACCGAAAAGAAGAGGGAGGCGATTTATTCAAATAAATTATATACCTCTTGCTAACAGTATTATAACTTCCATCAATAAGTAGATTATTGGCCACACAAGTCTTCTCATCTTGTGTAATTTGCGGTGGATCATAGTTCCAATCCTGCAAACTGTGGACAATAATGATGTCCATGGACAGTGGACCATGGTCCATAGTGATCTCCCTACTTTCATTAAACTGAGACGGACAATGATCTATAGTAACCTCCTTACTTTCATCAATCAATGAGGGACAATTATTTTCTTGGCCCATATCCAAGGTATAATATCGTTGATTCCTTGAGCGATACAAATACTTTAAAAGCCACATATATTTTATGTGTGATCATTTGTTTAAATAAACTTCATATATCTTAATAGCTTCATTACAACTTCCAGCAATGAGTGGATTGATGTCCACAAAAGTCTCCCATTTTCCCTCAGTGAGTGAGTCATCCGCAAGAATAAATCAAGAGGAGGAAGAGTTCCCCTTCTCTGTCAGATTTCCTTGTTTTCCGGTAGAATAGCTGTTGCATGTTTTCTTGTTCCTACCATTCTCGCCTGGACATCTATAAGTACAGCCACAACATTGTAATAAGATATGCAATTTCGGATTCAATCTACTACTCTTTTCTCGCAACCTGCTGCCTACCCAAAGCACTTGCCTGCTTCATTCCCCAAGAAATAGTGGCGGAGCCAAGGGACTAGGGTGGCCATGTGTCACACCACTGTCCACGAACTAATTTTTCTCTTCTACGCAAGGGGTGTAGAGGTTTGGTCCGGCGGAATGGACACCAATGTGCCGGCCAATCTTTGCACAAGATTGTCAGCCTTCACTCACTCAAGAACACAAACACAAGTGCACACTCAACCACCCCATATTCATTCACAAGTGGAGAACTCGGCCTCTCAATCAGGCCTATACAAAAATGGGAGAGGTTCACTCAACCCTCAATGCCACGCAAGATGATCAACACGATCAAACTCACGTATGGATGGAACTCACTCACAAATCCCAACCCCTCACTTGCTATTGATCAACATGATCCAAAGCTGCTCTCAATCTCTCAAAGACGAGACCCTAATATGGTGTTAGTGTTCTCTCTCTTGTTCTTCCAATCGAGACCGCATGTCTTCTTATGGATAGAACTCCTTCGATTCCAAGATCCGGTAATGTTGCGATCTTCTTTGAATGACTCCTGTGGCTATTCTCGTGGCCCTGACTCTATCTAGTTTATCCGGCTGGATAGAGTGCCACCTTTTGAATTGGAAGGTAAGCTCCAATCCCCCAAGAATCAGAACTATCGTTGACTCCCGATCCGCCTGCCAAACGTCCCCGTCGCGCGCAAAGATCGAACGCATGCAACTCCTTTCCACGACTTTGAGTCGAACTCCTCCAAGTTCACTCCAGCCACGACATATGACAATATCTTGACATATTGTCCTAAAAATCCGCTCGCTTGTCCGGGTAAATCCCTCATTTGCTCGGCCAACTTGAAACCACACTTCACCGTTCGCAAAACTTGACACCCTCTCGGCCATCACCTAGCCAGACACCTCCAAATCGAACTCTGTCTCGACACTTAGCCATTATTTGCCAAGTCGTCCGAGGTAGACATCCACTTGATCGACAGAATATATCGTCTGCTTGATCAACTTGGATTCACCTCTCCATCGCTCAAACGTCTTCGGCCATCTCGATCGCTCCTCGGCCAACTACGTGCAAACCTCCTCCAAATCGAACCCTGCCTCGGCAAATAGCATTTATTTGACAAATCGTCCGACGTAGACACCCTCATGGACGGGACATTTTGATGTTTGCATGGTCATCTCAACTTCACACCATCGTCGTTCGGCCGGCGCTCGATCACCTCGACTGATCTCCGCACATCTCCGAATACACTCGTGCGAATTGAGTTCTGCCTCGACACATAGTCATCTTTTGCCAATGTGTGCGAGGTAGAACCTGACATGACCGAGAGATTATGTCATTTCTCGATGGAAACCTCCATGGAACCTTCGTTCGGACGCTTGCACGCGAGAGCGCCAGGTATGGCCTATGTTGCGAACTTAAGGTTATGACACCATGATCCCCCAAGATTTAAAAAATTAATTAATTATACATATAAAAAAATTAATTTAATCCCCCTTATGATATTATAATTATATTTAATTATAAATATTGGATTATCTAGCTCTGGTGGAAGTTGCGAATTTTTTTCCATCGGCAGCAACCGAAGTTCGAATTCTGCTCCAGGCATTTGCTTGATTTTTGGAAGAATGAATAATGGTAAGAGCTATCTTAGCACCTTTTGCATCATTTACTTGTTTGACTTTAACACGTCATCTAAATAATTAAAATATACATGTAAGTCTAAATAAGATTTAAGTAATATAAAATAAAATAAACAATTAACATAAAAACATCCGCATCGTTGATTGTTCTGTGTCATTTTGGCTTTTGTAGGTGTTTTGTGTTGAGAGATTTTGTGAATTAAAAAAAAACATTATTATTTATTATTTATTATTTATATTTATATGTACAATTTATTTTATTTAATTATTTTAGATATTCTTAAGGAGACCAAGTATATGCGATACAATGCTTGCAAAGAAATATACAAATAATCAGTTTTTAGATACTTTTATGTTATAAAGAAGTAGACTATTAGTGAAAAATTATGAAGACATCATTAAAATTGTTGTCTAAACAAACGTGTTAATAAAAATATTTTTGAAACAATAGTAATATTAATCCTGCATTTTTTTTATACGTTGATTCGACTTCTTTTGACTCTTTCAGTTTCTACCACATCATCTGAACGTGCATAACCGATCAGACGAAATTCAACCCGACCTATACCCATTTTACTCGAAAAACAAAATTTCCCCACTACCCTCGCTTGAAATTCTGACTCCACTCCCACGAAGAAACATGTTCCATTCTACGAACGTATCACTCTGCGTTCTCCCTTTCCTCTTCTTTTTCTGCTATGATTTTCTTGTGACTCTGATATCGGTGATGAATCTGCTGATAGATGAATTAAACTAGAGAAAAATGTTTGAGAGAAGATACTGAATTGGATGATCTTCAATGATCAATCTGTGAGGTATGTATACAAATATATATAGGCACCATATTTACAGTATGAATACAAGCTATACACGATTGTTTTGCTAGTACAACGTTTCCTAGATTTGCTAAGATTTGGTAGTTCAACTTTCCTAGATTTAAGCTGCTGGCGGTTGGTAGCTCTATCAAAATCTTGGACTTCCAAGATTTCAGGCGGCTGGCAGCTGGTGTCTCTATCACCATCTTGAACCTGAACTTCTTCACTAACAACCTCCCTTAAGCGAATAGGAGGCAAAGCCAACATGAGCTTGGCACGAAGAAACTGGAACCAAGAAGTACCAAGTCCCTTGGTAAAAATATCAGTAACTTGATCATGAGTATTGAGGTGTCGAATAAGAATATCTATGTTGAGAACCTTCTCATGAATGAAATGATAATCTACCTCAATGTGTTTTGTTCGTGCATGAAATGCAGGATTGGAGGCGAGGGAGAGAGCTCCAACATTATCACACCATAACACTGGACAGTCAATAAGTGGTATTTTCAAGTCTTGAAATAACATACGAATCCAATAGTTTTGTAGTGGTCAACGCCATCGCTCTATATTCTGCCTCGGTGCTAGAGCGAGAAACAACAACCTGCTTTTTGGCGCACCAGAAAATAAGACATGATCCCAAGAATATTCCAAAACCAGTAGTAGACCGATGATAACTTGGATCGACAGCTCAATCAAAATCACAACAAGCTTGAAGCTGAAGTGTCCTAGCTATATACCATAAGCCAAGATCAAGTGTGTCTTTGAGATATCGTAGAACACGCTTAGCAGCACTCCAATTCGCTACTGAAGGATTATGTAGATGTTGGCATAGTTGGTTTACTGGAAAGGCAATGTCAGGACGTGACAATGTACAGTACTGTAAGGCTCCCACCATCTGTCTATATAAAGTCACATCTGATGGTCCAAGAGGAGAATCAGTAGCCATTCGAGACGATGACCCAGAAGTAGATGGTGAGGGAAGAGGTTTAGCACCAATCATCTTTGTTCGCTCCAACAAATCTGTGATGTATTTACTCTGACGAATATGAAGACCAGAAGAGTCTCTTACAGCCTCAAGACCAAGAAAATATCCAAGATTCCCCAAATCCCGAAGTTTAAATGTTCCTTGAAGACTCATAATAAGAGCGGTAATAGCCTCTCCTGAGGTACCAGTTACTAAAATATCATCCACATAGACCAGAATAAATAGTTTCACATCGCTCGAGTGAAATGTAAACAAAGAAGTGTCATTGGGTGAGCAGCAAAACCCAAGATCAAGCAGAGTCTGAGAAAGTCGAACATACCATGCCCGGGGAGCTTGTTTTAGACCATATAAGGCCTTATGCAGAGAGCAAACAAAATCTGGATGATCTTGTGACGCAAACCCAGGGGGTTGTTCCATGTAAACTATCTCATCAAGATCCCCATTGAGGAAGGCATTGGACACATCAAGTTGCTTAATCTCCCAGTCAAAGTGCACAGCAATAGTAAGAAATAGACGAAGAGTGGCCATCTTGACCACAGGACTGAATGTTTCAGTAAAATCAAGACCATACTCCTGTTCGAAACCACGTGCTACCAACCGAGCCTTATATCGATCAATAGAACCATCTGTTTTCTGTTTGATTTTGTAGACCCACTTGCATCGAATAACATGGTGATCAGAAGGGCGTGGACAGAGAGACCATGTATGATTGGCTACTAATGCATCAAATCGTTCATAACAGTTTGCCATTCCCGGGAGACTCCAGCTTGTAGATAAGTTGTAGGTTCACGAGGAATCTGAACACTGACAAGAGCACAAAGTGGGTGTCGAGTTGCATAGTAGAGATTGTAGTCAGGAAATAGTTTGGGACGACTCGAACCGATACGAGATCTGGTAACCATAGTTGTGGTAGGAAGTGAGGCTGAGCATGAGACATCAATTTTGGGATTGGATAAAGGAAGGGTATCGGAAGATGGTATAGAATTTTCTGGACTCAAGGGTTGAAGATCAACGTGACTACTAGATCTGGACTCGGATGATGTCGGTGAAGATTCAGTCAACAATGGTAGACCTGGGATATGTGAGGTAGATGGAGCCTCAAAAGATGACTGGGACACTTCCGTTGGTATGCCTGTGGTAGGAGATGATCCAATAGATGCAGGAATAAAATTATGTAGGAATGGATAACTAGTACCTGAATCAGGAGCATTTTCTGATGAAGGAGCAGTCCGAGCAGTACTTCCCGAGTGAGCAGGGAACACAGTTTCGTCAAATATAACATGGCGTGAGAGATATGTGGTCCTAGAGATAGGATCGTAGCACTTGTAACCTGAATGTTGGGAACTATATCCACTAAAAATGCACTTGGAACTTCTAAACATCAGCTTATGAGTTGTATAAGGACGAAGCTGGGGATAGCATGCACATCTTAAGGATCGGAATGTCAGATAATTAGGCTTGTTCCCAAATAATTTCTCAAATGGACTAATGTGAGCGAGCATAACAGATGAAAGTCTATTAATGATGAAAACTGCAGTAGAACAAGCCTCAACCCAAAACATTGGGGAGAAATGAGATTGAGCTAGTAAGGTCAATCCAATTTCCACAATGTGTCGATGTTTTCTCTCTGCAAGACCATTTTGTTGGGGAGTATGTGGACACGAAATTCGGTGAGAGATGCTAGATTAATTAAGGAAGACTTTAAACTGATTTGAGCAAAATTCCCCTCCCCCATCTGTTTGAAAAAATTTAATTTTTACCGAAAATTGATTATCAACTAGGGCTTTAAACATACGAAATATCTCAAATACTTCAGATTTTGCCTTGAGTGGATATAACCAAGTAAATCTAGTGAAATCATCCACAAAAATGACATAATTACGAAAACCTTTATTTGAATAAACCGAAGTTGACCATACATCAGAATGAACAAGTTCCAATGGAAATGTAGTAACACGACTCAAGGACTCGAAAGGAAGTTGTTTGCTCTTGCCTAGTTGACAAGGCTCACATACAGACTCAATAAAATGCGTAGAACATGTAATTTCAGATTGACTAATAAGTCGACGAACAGTAATAGGGGAAACATACCCTAAGCGATTATGCCAAGTGGAAAAAGTAGGTTGTGTACTAACATGAGCAACAAGAGCATGTTTAATATTATGGGAACTGGTTCAAAGCTTTATCGAGTACATAAAGCTTTAATATTTTTACCAAACAAAGTTGAAATCTTCAAAAAGGATAACCATGATTTTAGGGATATGTTATCATGCTAGATTTAGTCAACTTTGTCTGCAACATTTGTCTGCACATATCTCTGTTTCACACTTTGTAAACATGTATACATGTGTCTATAAATGAATCAATACTACAAGGTGAATCTATTGAAGATTTCACCAATTCTTCCTTCAACTTTTCTCTCTATTCTTGCAACTTTCTCACTGTGTCCTACAAAAACACAGAACTAAAGCAATTCAGAATTAGTTATGTGGATCTAAATCCAAATCTATTAGAACATACCTAGCAAATACTATAACAAAATCGTACATTTTGCAAAAGTGTTTAGAACCGTAGTTTTTGGGTTGATTATATCACGAACTTAAATTGGGAGGCTTCCAGGAATTCGGAGATGATGAGCCACGTACTCAAATCACTCATTCGGAGATGATGAGCCAGCAATTCGAGAGAATTTGTTATGGGTTCTCAATACATGAAAATTCTGTATATTTTGTGTGTCTAAATAAGTGCACAACACAACCTATTTATAGGAGATTTGTCACTGTTTCTTTGACAATATTTGCCAACAAACAGTTACTATTAAAAGAAGAAAAATGTGTCCAACGAAGGAAATCGTTTCCAATGTTTCCTTTTACCAACAGCTCTCACTCGTCTACATAAGCTGCAATAAAGTTTTTCAAATCTCTCGATGCTTCATACGAAAAGTGAGTTGTGAGACCAAAAAGTAACTAGTAGTGCATCTTAAGTCACCATCTAACAAACATGATACTTTCAAACGTAACGATACCCCAAATCCTCTTCGCGTCAGCGATAGCTACGTATTCCTTTAAGCTATATAATATTTGATTACATACTTAATGTAACCTCAATGGAAATATGGTAAAGCTAGACAACCGTCCGTATCAACTCGACTGCTTTTCTAGCATCGTCCGCTAGACTGTATAGATCATAAACCTTAGATTACATACTAAAGTAGCATCAACAAGCCCCAACTTCAAGCCATAGTTCTAAGTCAAATAGTAACGTTTAAGTTGACAAATGTATGTCTATGTGATAACACAATGACAATCAGAGGATTCTTTTGTCATTTTCACAACGGTCGTTTTGTAGTATACACAGTATGATATGCGTGTCATGGAATGACTCTCATTTAGGTGGGCATGTAACTTACTTATATCATGTGAACCATAGCCTTTGATAAGTACACTCAATCTTTATCCTCTACATTCGGCTTTAAAGCTTTAATGTTAAAACCAAGACAGTTCACATTTGATTCACTTAAAATCTCATTTCAAACCTACTGAAGCGACTGTACAGAACATTTATCAGTCTTATCCTTCATGCTATGCAAGCATAAGGGCAATTACCCGTGTGATAGGGCCAATCATAAAGTTTTATGACATTTATCTTGCCTTATTAGTTGATTACATATACCAAAGTATTGCTCAAAATAAAATGAAAACGTAGATTTCATTTCATAATCAATTGTTACAGAAACATGTCCTTGTCATTTACAATATGCGATCAAACTCTACGTAGTTCTAGACTCATGATATAAGCCCTAAACACATCTCTAGAAATGAGTTTGGTCATCAGATCAACAATCATCTTGTTAGTAGGAATATACTTAATTCTAATATCTGCTTTGTTGACAGCGTCTTGAACAAAGTGATATCTATTTTCTTTGGATGTGCTTTGTCTTTATATGGAACTTTGGGTCCCTAGAAAATTGAATTGCTACAGTATTGTCGCAGTTTATCTCTACAGGATTATCGGACCTCAGAGTCAAATCGAGATACTATAGAAAGCCTCGAATCT
>JAOWBN010245682.1:0-11852 GCA_028565015.1 Pinguicula moranensis | reverse complement strand
CATGTAGAAATCGACAGGCACTTCATCAAAGAAAAACTTGACAGGGGTGTAATTACTTTGCCATATGTGAAGTCAGAAGATCAACTAGCGGACATACTAACAAAAGCAGTTTTGACCCAAGTCTTTGAAGAAACATTACGCAAGTTGGGCATCGAAGATTCGAAAACTCAACTTGAGGAGGAGTGTTAGAATAGACAAAATTAGGGGAAGTCATAATCTTGTAAGATGAGGTAAGAATCAAATTATGAGATTCTTACCTTCTCAGTTAGTTTCCCCTTCCCCACAAATCCCTAAAATTATGAAACGTGTGATTGGCATAATCACACGTTCCTACGCCTATATGTATCTGTATCTTCTTCAAAGACAAATGCGAAACTCAAAACCTTATTCTAAATTACACTATGGAGAGATAAGCAGGCCGTAATAAAATTGAACTAAACAAAGAAAAGGGAAGGAACCACTACGCTATGGAGAGAGAAGTAAGCCGTAATGAAAATTGAACTTGGAACCTCTACGCTATGGAGAGAGAAGCAAGCCATAATGACTATAATAAATTCTTATCTACAATAATTTCAGATAATTTTTAATATATATTTTTTTATAATTTTTAATATAATTTTTTATAATTGATTTTTGGTCTAAATTGTTAGTCAACCAAATTCGAAACTTATGAATTTATTTCTGTCATAAGAAAATACAATTATTGGTACAAAATTATAGAGACAATGATCATTAAATTTGTCTAAACAAACGTATTAATAAAAATATTATTGAAATAATATTTTTATCAAAAATATTATCTATAAAACAGTAATATTAATCATGTATTTTTATACATTAGTTCGACTTTGACTTTTTTATTTTATTGCACAACATCTGAACGTGCATAATCGATCGGACCAGATTCTACTCATTTCTACTCACTCTACTTAAATAAATAAAAAATGGCCCCGCACGGAGCTAATCTATGTACGGATGAAGAGGTTTCTTTCAAGAAACTGCGGCTGAACCGACCGCCTTGGCTTGATGAAGAGGTTTCTTTCAAGAAACTGCGGCTGAACCGACCGCCTTGGCTTTATTTCGTGATGGACTCCTCACTGAAATCCATTCTCCGTTATCGATTCCAGTTGATGAGGATGCCATGGTTAAAGAGAAGCAGGACAAACCTCATCCATCGGACTTTTTTACTGTAGAACGAACGTTTGTTAAGTTGACTTTCCAAATTAATATTTTATTCTGAATATTTGAATTAAATTATAATGTCAAGATTGGGCTAGATCTTGAGGACCAGCCCGGCCCATTTTTTAGACCATGTGAACCCAGCCCAATGTGTTGACCTAGATCAGACGTTACCGACCCGGTCCATTTGTGCATTCAAACAGTAGGCAAAAAACAGAAGTCCAGTAGTAGTACCAGTCCTACTAGCCGCTAACAAGAGATCATCCGTCACTCTAAACGAATTCCATTGAACTAATTATATGATAATACAAGGTCAAAATATCATCTCACACAAAATCAAACCAACCAAACCAAGACCAAAAAGGATTCTTATTAGAATCAAACCAGGGAAAGCATCAAATTGAGTTCTGGAGGCGGCGGCAAGTTCAAGTCGAAATCCCGTACGACGGTTGTAACCACCGCGCTGTCCCCGCCGTTGGAGTAACTGCCGTCGTCTCCGCACGAAGATGTGACAATACTCCTCCAGCTTCCTCTTTCGTCGAAAGAATTCACTGCGATTTTCGCGCCGCCTTTTCTTCCAATCACGCCCTCGTAATGCTTGCGCTTGTGGCCGCCCAAGGCTTGCCCCGTGGGGAAATTCTTATGGCAAATAGAGCATTCGTGAATACGGCGGATCGTCGTGTCCGGGACAAACGAACAATTACGATCGGTGGCTGTGTTGGCAGGCTGCGGCGGCTTGTTCCGGTGGCTGGCCTTGTGTCCGCCAAGAGCTTGGTAGGAAGGAAAAGATTTGCCGCAGTCGCCGCACTTATAAGAAATGTTCTGAACCGACAGAAGAGTCGTGGCGGAGGAAGAAGAGGAAGAGGTTCCGGTTCCGGTTCCGCTGTCGTCCTCTCCGGTTCGAGCAAGCCTGACGAGACAGTCGGCTAAGAATTCTTCGTCCGACTCTCGCTTCGATCGCTTTGTCTTTCTTTCTGCCGGAGCATCGAAATCTTTGACGGCCATAATTTTCACCGAGGAATTTTGATGTTGCAGTTGTGTTGTCTGAGAGAGAGAATTGGGGATTTTCTCTGTGATTGTGTGTTGTTGAATGGCGGTGAGCGCAGGACAGGTTAAATAGAATTTTTGAATTAATCTTTTAATCCTGTACGTTTCTTTCTTTTCTTTTCTCCAATGAGGTGGGTTTTTGTTGGATAGAGGTGTGAGAGGAAGTGTGACTGTGGGGGATGACTGACAAACGACAGCTTCCAAAGGTCTTGCTTACACTCAAAGGACCTAAACAAAACGCGTAGGAGAAAGAGAAATTGAAAACGAGGGGACAAAATTAATTTATTTGGTAAGATTTACATGAATGGATTTTCGATGGTTTTTATTTTTCTAACAGGAGGGTTGGATATAAAAAAAACAATTTTACCCAATATATTCTCAACTAAGTTGGAGTTGAGGACTAGCCGTACTCTTGTAATTTTACAAAGATGCTGTTTCAGTTTTGCGACCCAGGCACGTATTGATCCCTGGATCTCACAGTTATAAGGTTTAGTTGTTCACTACTTGAGCCACCAGGGCTGGATATGAAAAAATAAAATAAAATGTTATTGTAAAAAGAGAGTTAAAAAATAAATTTGAAAATACGAGGGACAAAGTCATGATTTTAATTTTGGGAGATGAGACACATCTAAAGGGGTAAACATATTTTATTTTTAGGGCAATTCATAAGTTCGGGGATTAAGAAAAGTTACATTAAAAAGAATTGTGCTCAATCAATCCCTGATTCATTTTACATTTATAACTTTTATTAATAACAATATTAATGTTATTTGAAAAAGAAAAAAATGAAAGTTGCATCGTACTAAATTTGGAGAGTAGGTAGGTTGCACCTTTGTTAAGTAAAAGCCAATTGAAAAACTAGATTCCCTTTATTAGGGTAAGGTAGTCGTTGGCTACTAAAACTCAAGTTTCACAAGGCAATGCAAGTTTTCTTGCTGGTAATCTGAATTGAGACCAGAAGTGATGAACTAACTCCATACCAGTCAAAGTCTTTATTACAGATCATCACCCTTTTCCTCTTTCTTTCTTAATAAAAAAAGGTGGAGCACTAAAAGACAAACGAATTCAATCAAATGTATCTTGGTACATCGAATAATGGACACGTGTGCAATGATTGGTATAAACTAGTCCTCCCGTACATACATGTTCTAGAACTTTACGGAACTGTTCGGTATAATCTCTAGGAGTAGCCTTCAAATCTTCAATAGCTGCCACGTGTTGGCAGTCATACACTGAATTACCAGTTATACCCCCTTTGTCGGTAGTTGAGATGGTATCACTTTTTCCCTACCGTCAAAGACTAGCAAGGGTCTTTTCGCCAATCGACTCCTAATGGGTTGGCACGTTTTAAGAGGCCGCAAGAAGAAGTGCACAACTGATATTGTTTGGCTTCCACACTATCCACAATTAAGACACGTGGAAGCCACGAGTTAAATTCTATCCATAAGCCGTTTCCTGATTGTTTGGGGCAAGGAAGGAAGCTTGGCATTCGGACAAGCAAGGCGAAAATAATGAAATCTTTTCCAATCGGCCTTTCACGCCACCTGGCACTTATTGCGCGAGGATAGGTTGGTTGGGTTCTTACCCGAATTTCACTTGCAACGCATTGTACGAGAAGTCAATCGAATACTTAATAATTTATTTATACAGGGAGATTTACTGGTATAAGATAAGTGTATGGCTACGTACATCTCACTTTCCTCATACCCTACTTACGGCGGAATTTATTGAGTACTTTTGGTTTGATTTGATTTAGGGAGATTTACTGGTCAAGATGAAGGGGTAAATTTCTTATTCAAAGGAATGTCTTTCTCTAGAATTCTCTCTACCTTCGACAATGACTTCAACTTTGACGGTGATCCAGTCCAGACCATGGAGAAGCACGGTTCATTGAGCCTACAATGGAGAACACTAACCCTATCAATCAAGCCATGGAAAGCAATACTTACAACTCAAAACGTACCCAATATATTACCAACTAAGTTTGTGTTTGGGGGGTCAGATGTACGCAGTCTTACCCTTATAATGGTTGTTTCCGTTGCGACTTAATATGAATTGCGTCATTTGATGTATTGAGTTCCAACAACTTCATTAAATGAAAGCACTGAAATTTAATAGAGTCATTTTGCTCTAGTCCATTATTAGCACAAAGCTAAAAGAAATGTCAATGATGACTCTTTCAACTCCATTTGCAATAGACAACCATGGAAAGCAATAGTGAATGGCAAATAGTTCAACATCGTTCGAGTGCTTCCCCTGTAAAGGAGGCAGCTCGGCCACTTACTGCTCAACCCTAGCGTAGAGATCTCCCGGCGTACATCAAACGCCTTTGCCAGAACTCGATTTCATTCCATTTTACAAACTACCCTCCATTTTGGCAAAAATCAGAAATGTGGCGAGTGTGCTCCAGGTATAGCCACATTTGCGATATTAGCCTACCAAAAACAATCCTTGATCAAGGCTCTCGGTTTGGCTTTGTGCGCTTCTGCTAATCCTCTGCTGTTGCTAGATAGATTGAGTAGCATCTGGGAGGGCTCCTACCAACTGACAGTAAGTATTGGGAAGACAGGAGCAGGGTCTACAACGTCTATCCAGAAGACTACACCACAGGAGGAAATGCAAAACAATCACCCTATATTGGAATCATTTGGTGCTGAAAAGGTCACAACGATCAAATTCCAACCAGACCCTGCGGGCCTCTGAATGGCTCCATAAGTGTCTCATTGGCATTCCAGGACCTGTGTTGGATCTGGTGACCCTCAACTCAATCATTGACAAAGCTGGATATTCAGGGAGTTCAACTGTTAGATTAGAGGGATGGAAAGTCATGATCAAGTTGGCATCTGTAGAAGATCAAGTTCACTTGATAAGCAATGTTGACACCGCTACTAGTCAATGCTTGCATTTAGTTCGCCCTCGTAGACTCGTGAATGGTAAATTGGCTCGATCAGCATGGGTGAGAGTAAGAGGAACACCACTACATTGTTGGTATGAAAGTTTTTTCGTTGAGATTGCGAAGCCATTTGGGTCACTGATCACAATGGATGACAAAACAATGAAGCAGTCAGAGATGCAATTTGCTCGGATGTAGGTACTAACCACATCAATTAACCTAATTAACGTGCCTACTTTTTAGGCACGGTCCATCCATGTATTAATTATGGGCGGTGCGGGTTGGGCCCATTTTTGAAAATGGGTTGTGCAGGTTTGGCACCTTAACCCATTAAAATATTATTTAATTTAATTTAATTTAATTTATATTATTAATATATTATTAATTTATAATTTTTTTGCTAAAAAAAATCCTTTTTCTACCAATTAAGGTTGAAAATGGGATTTGAGTAAATGAGAAAGGGGAGTAGAGCATTTATAGACATAAGTGAGAGAAACTTTTGTGTGAAATCTGTGTGAGACAAAGTCATATATTCAACTTCAAGGAAATATATGCGTTTACAAGTAATAAAATCGTTGGGTTAACCATCACAACATTATAGCTCAGTGGTTAAAATACTTGTCAGCTTACAATTTGACTATGAGTTTGAATCTGGTATAAAGCACTTTTCTGCATTTTATTCCATGTAAACGGGCCGATGGGCTGACCCGCGCCCGCACCGCCCACGAAACGGGCTGACCCGCGCCGCACTGCCCACAAAATGGGCTGACCCATGCTGCACTGCGAGCCCACCCGTTTCCTCTGGAGCAGCATGCCGCCGCTCGTAACCCATTTTAAACAGGCCAAACGGGTCGGGCCAGTTTAACCCGGCTCGTTTACCAACCTCGAAAATTTAGTATCAACATTATGGAAGAACTCACTGAAGAGAGATGGCCTACCTAAACTAGGGTACCCGGAGAGAAGGAAAAATGACAGGGTCGCCTCTGCAACCTGCCGGAATCTGAGTGGCCAAGTCTTCGTAAAGACCTGAAAAACGTAACATCATGGGAGACCAAATCAAAGATCCCTCTAGAGAACATAAAGGATAAGGAAGGGTTCATTGATCAAGCTAGCTAGGCCCCTGCAAGGAAGCAAAATGAATTAGAGTAGTTGGGGATTGTGGAAATTAAGGCTATGAATACCTACGATGGTACATTATCAAAGAAATATTCTCTGTCAGGCAAAGGACGGTTGACCCCCTCCGTTCGTTCATTCAGCCTTCTCAAACACATGAGAGCGAATCGGCGGAAGGATTTTCTGACAAGAATCTTTCACCTACTAGGAATGCGCAGCTCCCTATGACAGACTCAAAGGATCTCCCACCATTGGTTAATGAAACATGTTGATATGTGAGTGCAACAGGTCATACAACTCTCTCATCCCAAACACAAAACGAGACTCGATCAAGCCAGACAAATCAGGCCCATTTTGGTAGTTTCTCGACGCTATTGGCAAGCCAGCATGCCAAACTGGGCCTAAGGCCCATGTCTCTAAGGACCAAACTATAGACTTAAGTATTCAAAAAATGGTTACGATCGTTACTTTTGTTCATTCACAATCTCAGGAGCTCTCTGCCTGCGATGTCTATGCTAACTAGAGCTCACAAGATTCTGATCCTTTTAGCATCATGCCTCTCCTTCGGCTCTCACCAAGATCATTGGCAGCCAAGAAAAACATTACATATTATTTACAAGATACAATGCGAGAATCTTCTGAAAAATTAAGAGTGCACGCCCGAAGAATTCAGGAAAAAGAGACACAACTCCACTCCCCAACTTATCGATTGATTGTTGAAGTTCCAAGCACAAATTACTTGGAAGTTGAGGAGGTCGTGGGTTTAGCTACAGAACTGGGAGTATCCCTAAATTTTTGCCGGGAGGAATCGGTACAAAGGATAGAAAGGATGCATAAGAACGAAGGAATTCGAGACAATCAGTCCTCTAATAATCCGTCCTCTGCCAAGTGATGCGAATAATTTCTTACAACATTCGAGAACTCCAAATGAAAAACAAAAAGGTGGAACTATGGGAGCTTGTCAGAGTTCATCAAGCAGACATGATTCTAATCCAGTAAACCAATTTGGCAAATATCAATCGATGGTTATGTAGACAGCTGTGGTAGCCATGGTAGTTTAACAACTATTTTGTATTCTTGTGGGAAGTTACTGGGGTAGCTAGCAACTTTTTGAAAGACAAACCACTATGGTGTCATCTTTTATACCTTATGATTTACATTATTAGGCTAATTTGGCCACTGTATTATTAATGAAACTTTTAATTATCCAAAAAAAATTGTTTATACAGGGGCGAGTTTCAAGTTTAAACATTTTGACGACATTTTAACAGATAATTATCAAACTATGAGATACAAAACATTGGTGGTGGACTTCGATCGTGCATGTGCATGAATTAATTTGTAAAGCTGAATTTGACGATTATTACAAATATTTTAACTCCAAATCAATCAATTGATTATACTTTCATATTTTTTTAGATAAATAAAAGTTTTATTAGAGAATTTTTTTTTTGCAACTTTACCCGGTATATTCCCAATTAAGTTGGGGTCTGGGGGGTCTGATGTACGCAGCCTTATCCTTGTAATTATACAAAGAGGTCATTTCCGTTTTGCGATCCAGGTGGGTATCGATCCCTGGAACTCACATTTGTGAAGTATAGTTTTCACCCCTTGAGCTACCAGGGCTTGATAAAAGTTTTATTAGAGAATAATACAGATAAATGGTTATTGACCCTACCCGACTTGAGCACATCTATCAAGGATTATCGATACGACACTATGTCTTCTCCGACAATTCGTCGGAGTTTTCTATGAACAAATTCTTTCCCGATCCCTATCTTCTGTCGAATTACCATCCAAAGTTTACATATAGCTAAGGAGATCAAATCCAGTCCAAGTTGCTCAATCCTAGATCCATTTGGCCACCAGTTATGCCCAATTCCTAGTATTGTACTGAACCCATTCCAGTATTGATTCAATTTTGCCTTCTGCAGCCCCAAGGGCGGACGTAGGCCCCCCCTGCGTCCGGGTATACCCCTGCCCCCAATTTTTTTTTTACTTCAGTTTTTTTATTTGTTTTTTATATTTTTATAACTGAACTTTTATTTGAAGCTCTTTTACCGTATCTTTTCAGTGACAATGTTGGTAATTTTGATTTAGAATTTAAAGTTTTCTTTGGAATTGATTTTTTTTTTCAGTTATTGTTGTCTCGATTCTGTTTTATAAATATGTTTTTTTCATTTGTATTTAACAAACGTGCTTTATTAGTATAAATTTATTTTGAGAATTATTTATATGAATAAATTGGTAATATAAATAAATTAGCTAGCTTTTAATTTTTTTTATCATTATTTGAGTTGATAAAATTATTATTTATCATAACACTTGAGCAAATAAACTATTTTTTTCCCTCCAAAAAATGTATATGGCATCCCTAAAATAAATTATTTCTATGACCTCTCCAAAAAAATTTTATATGCCCTCAAAAAGAATTTTTGGTCACTCCTAAAAAAAATTTCTGCATCTGCCCTTGTCCATACCCCTAAAGTCGGATTATGTTTCTGCTCAACCAGAGCTCCAAACATACACTACGAAGCACCGCCAATATTCTAACACAACAACAATTAATTCCAAGCACGGTGAACGTAAATGAGATAATTAAATAGACGATTTGTAATTAAATAGACAATTTGTAGGTGTTGCGTTGAATTGTGCCTGAATCCACTTGCAATGATTCTCCCACTGTGATTCTTTATTCAACCATTGATAAACTCTAGCTTTTCGGGTGCTAGCAACCTTTACAATAAGCTTTTTCTCAAGCTCAACTTCTAGCTTCCGGGTGCTAGACAACCGTATCCCAAACTTCTACCCAAGCTCGACCACTAGTTTATAAGTGCTAGCCAGTTTTTACAACCACTAGCTTGCAGGCAGGGACGGAGACGGAAAATAAATATGGAGTGACCCCAAACAACTTTTTAGGAAGAACAAATTTTTTTGGGGACCAAAAATAATTTTAAAAAAAATTGCATGTAAATATATATATATATATATATATATATATTTAAAAAATTCAACATATAATTTTTTTTTTTTTAGAAATCCTTGGGGGACCATGCCCCGATCACTCCCTTACTCCACCACTATTGCGGGTGCTAGTGAAACTTGACCGAGCTTCTACCCAAGCTCAAACACCTCAAGTGCGATTAACTCTTGAAACTTTCATTTACAAATACCCACTAAAGGGAATTCTCTTACACAGGAAAAGGAAGAAGATACTCAAGAGGAGCTGAGCCCTTTTTTCGTGAAGGTTGAGATCTTGAAAATTTTGTTGAAGAAGATGAAATTTTCTCCTTGAGAGATGAAGGAATTTCACAAGATAGCCGTATAGAGATGGAGAGTTGTAGGAAATCATGTGGATAAATATCTTTTTATATTGGATCTTGGCGGGTTTCTTGAAATACAAATTCCGTGTAAATCTTAGCTGTCCGACCAAGTCTTGCGGTCCAAATTTATGAAATGAATCATCTCTTTGAGTCGATGCATTAACACTTTAAACCAGGGACCATTTCTCACCAAGTAGGCTCTTCAGTCAAAGGTGCTGACTTTTTTTAACAAGACATTCCTGTAGCTCTTCAGTTAGAACAAGTCAACTTGTCCAGCGTAGATAGTTTAGATTTCAAACATTTGAGTCTCTTCTATACTTGGCTTAACATCTCGCAAAATATATTCATTATGGGTTAGACTTCAGATCCATATTGTTGAAGTATGATGTGCCATACAGAGAGAATCTTTGAATATTGGACATGTTCAATGAGAAATATAAATATAAGAGCTTTAGCTTCATACACTTGGAATGAGGTTTATCTTTCAATTCAAAACAATCAAAAGTAGATTAAGCAATTTGTAGTTAACTATACAATTTTATTCTGTGCGATATCATCAAAATTAATTAATGATGTGAATCTCTTGAGGCGAACACACTTTGGCAGATACTTTACTGTTTGTTGGTGGTTAATATTTTGGTTGTAGACTTCATGGAGATTCTTCTTTCATGTCGGTTGGGTGACTTGGTTACCTAAAAGGTGGAGGGCGCTTATGTATTCTAGTGAGATATGCTCTACCTTCTCTCTAGAATTTACATAGTAACATCACACATCTTCAACAAACTTCAACATACTCCAACCTACAATCTGCTTAAATCTTCTTCACTGTCTACCTCATCTATTTCACTGAATCCACTTTGTTCTACTGAAGCTACACACTCCTTGCAATGGGGGAGTTGCTGGAACCGCAGCAACAACAAGTAGCCACCCCTGAAGCTGAAGCACAAGGTCATAAGAACGAGCAGGACTGGAAAACAGTAATACAAAAGAAAGCAACACTGCAACAACAAATCAAAAGAAAAACTGCAGTGTCACCATACCTACAAAGGATGCGGGATGAAATCGTATCCTATCATGTAGCCAACCTCCTGGAGGCATGGACAAAACAGGATATGGAGAAGTATTTCTCCAAGTTCGGATACGTAAGAGATGTCCACCTACCGCAATATTTAGACAGAGCAGGAAGAAGGATCGGCTTCATCATATTTCCCCCAACGGAAATCACAAAAAATTTAGAAGATATACTTAATGGAAGGATGGTGGGAACCTATAAACTAGCTGCGAGTCTGATCAAAGTAAGACAAACATTGCATCAAAGAAAAACCGAGACACAAGCACAAAATCACCGAGAGGTAACATCACAGCAGGCTCCAAAAAACATCTCAGATGAAAGGCCACTAAAATTAAGATACGTACCTAGGCCGGAGGAAGCTCATTGGCTAAAAAACTGCTTGGTGGCCGAGATGAAGCTAGTTGAAAGGGCTACAAATGTGCAGCAGACACTGAAAGCTGCAGGCTACGGAGATGTAACAATCTCTGCAATGGAAGGGGGTGAGATTCTTATAACTTTACAAAAATTCGAGATGGCCTAACCAATAAAGGTGCTGGCCGTGCTGTTTGGGTGAGCATCCACGGAGCTCCGCTCACTATGTGGACCGACAGATTTTTTCTTGAAATTGCTAACCTAGTCGGACGAAGTATTAAAGTGGCAGAGACTACGGCAAACAAAACTAACCTACAAGCGGGATGAGTTCTGATCGTAACTGACTCCCTAGAAAGGATCTCAAAATCTGTTGAACTAGAATTGAGAGATGAGATACTAAAATTGACCGTACAAGAAGAAATATTGAGAGCTCTGCCTAAGGAATGGAGAATACGAACGGAATTCGTGAAAAGAAACTCACCATTCAGGGGAGAGGACTTCCCGGAGCTAGCTATGGCCGGTCGCGAGCCGTTGAAGGGGGCCGAAAAATTGGGAGCAGCAATCGAGGGGACGACCGGGGGCGTGAAATCCGGCGGGGAGCTGCCCAAGAAAATGGCAGAAAAATGTAAATGGTCGAGGTCGACGGAATTGATGAGAAACCAGACAATTGTGCCGCCAGCATACCTATTCCAATTGGGCCCTGGGTTGTTGGCAAGAGTGGGAGCTTTTTCCAGGCCCAAACATGAAATGAAAAGACAACAAAATAAAGAAAATAAGGAGATTGGACTTGGGCTGTGCGGATTCGGGCTGCGTGGAATTGGGCTCGTGGCAGACTAAGCTCAAGGCCCAGAACAAGTAAAACTAGATGATGTTT
>JAOWBN010245671.1:0-11852 GCA_028565015.1 Pinguicula moranensis | reverse complement strand
GGCCAGTAGTGAAGTTACCGAACGAGGCGGTCGGGTAATCTCCCCACAATTGTTGACCGCTACCAAACAGGGATGATGACGTAATCCCTCAATATTCCCTTCGATACCCGCGAAGGGGGTTTTAACCAAGCCTGACGCCAAACGGACCCCTCAAGTTTAAGGGGCTCATATATATAGCCCTTGAAATTTCTCAAATTTTCCCGCCTTACTCTCTTGGCACGGTTTTGAAGTTCTATGTGCTGCGATTCACTGTCCGTTCTCTCTCTTCACCCGCCATGCTCTATTGTCTGTATCTTCCAGGTACACCCCTTTGCGACCATATTTGCCATTTTTTCCTTCAATTCTTGTCATTCTAGCTTTTTATCAATTGGAGGGGTAGGAATCATGGTTAGGACTCGCAAGCGTAGGTCTTAAGCGAGAGTTCTCAGCCACCAAGCACGCGGTTGGAATCTTCTTTCTTTGTCAGGAAGACAAAACTCCCTGCCGAAAAGAAAAAAATCCACTTTCAAGTATTCCTTCTCTTCATATGGTAGTTTAGTACCCCCGAAGTGTGTCCCAGTGGTTGATGTTCTGCCTGGATTCTCAGGGCTTGCCTAGAGGTCAAGAGTTCAAATCCCGCTGGTGAATTTCTGTAACAGGGCCACGATCGCAGGTTTCGACCATAGCGTTAACCGGTCCATGTTTAGGGGTCTCCTGACATGGATCCTGTGGATTAGTTGGGTCGGAGGAATTCTCCTCCGGATACCACAGTTATCAAAAAAATATGGTAGTTTAGCACATTCTTCTTAGCTGACCCGACATGTCTAGAAGCTTTAATGGGCATATCCTCCAATGTTACTTGTGAGAGGTTGTGCGAGATTAAGAAAAAGTATCATAATCTTTTGAATTATGCGTTAATTTTTCCTTCTCTCGAGAACCTGATCCAATATCCTCTGAATGGGTATTTTACTATGTTCGAGGCATAGCTTCACATCAGATTTTGATTTTCCCTTCCTTTGCCAATTCGAGATTTTCTCACACAAATGGAGCTATACCTACCTCGTAGCTTACCTTAGATGAATCGAGTGAAAGATCCCACGATTTCTCCATTTCAACTTGCCCTAAGTAGCTACACCTACCTCATAACTTTCAAGTGGTCTGCCTATCCTTAGTACAGAGACCATGATTTAGACAATTTTTACTTTCTTTACCGCTACCCTTGATACCACTTTTGTTGGGGGCCATCTAGTCATCCTCCTCTATCGTCCTGATATGGATGTAGTGAGGATTCTTCCTCTCGTTTCCCAAGTCTATAAGTCGGGCTTGTTCTTTGTCAACCCCTTATCCATGTCTTGCCATATTTTTAGCAGACTCTTCGTGAAACCAATGTGACCCTAGGCCAAACTTGAAGAACTGCCCTTTTGATATATTTGACATCTTGAGAAGGTTTCATTTTTGGGGTGGGGTGGAGGGTTGAGGGGTGTTCCTTGACGAGGGGATCTTAGTCCAAGTACATTTTTTTCCTTCATTGGTAGAGTATTTAGGCTCTTCCCATAGAGAAATAACTATGCGAGATTGAAAACAAGGAGATCACACAAAAGATCATCATGCGACTTAGAAATACCTAGGTCAAACTAAGATCCTCGTGAAAAAACACGGGTTACATGAATGCACCCAATTACCAAGCAAAATTTAGAGTTTGAGGCACAACGACCCACTCCTTACAAAAATTTTCAAAACATCACTGCCTCATGATTACACTTACAGGGTGAATTGAACAACACTGTCTAAAGAAGCGATTACAAATCCATGAAACAAGCCAACATGAACCACTTAACAATACTTCAACCAAATGGTATGGAAGGCGACAAGCAAGAGAGAAAATTTATGCCCTCTTAACTAATTCTTCCATCCATCCTCACCTTTTGCTCTCCAAGGATTCACCACTCCTGTCCATCTACGAGAGGAGGATTTCCCAATACTGCATAATGAAAGACACATGGTTATTTCCCTTCCTCTAGAGGACTGAGACAATTTTTGAGGGCATACTTATATGGATAGGGAATACGTAGAAGGGTTCATCTTATGCCTTATCCCTAATTTCTCCCCCAATTGACATCACTCTCCCAACGAAATCAGTTAGACACGCATCGACCTTACCCCAAAGCAGATGAAAACATAACCGGTACAAACTTGCAATTGATAATAAATAATGGTAAATCAATCATAGACAAACCAAACATAAAATACCATTAGCAAGCATAAATTAAGCAAGTAAGGAAATCTTTCCATTTACAAATTTGACAATGCTGCTACCACTAAGTGGGTGACCTATTATGCCTGTAGCAAAGATCATTTCTTCCCTTCCTTGAGAAAACCCTAGATCTAAATGTTGCCTAGAAGAGAAGACATAAATAAAGATAGGAAAAGGAGTAATGCCTCTACATACAAAACCCTATTCAAAAATTGTGTAATAAATGAAAGTTAATGTCTTTTATAGTCTAAGTTAAAAGTAGGGGTAAGACGGGGATTCAACGACTAAATCAATGCTTTGGCGCTCAAAATTGGCGCAAGAAAGGTGCCTCATAATTGGAGTCATCCGCTATAGAACTCTACCACCTTGATGGTGGGGGCCTCGTGAGATGAGGTGATCGCCTCATTTTAGGATCCTTCGATTGTTTTGAGGAGTTGGGCACTCAGAAGATCAAGGTGGGGTCCTTGTGCAACTTCTTCATCTTGATGGATTAGGTGGCTGTACATAAGAACAGGTAGGCCCCTTTGAGTGTCTTATTATATGCCAAGGATTTTTTAGCGGGTGCGCAGGAGTTGAAGCGAGTGCCCTCAGAGACTAGGTGTCTCAAAATAGCTTGATAAGTCAAGCGCCTTGAACTCAAAGTTGACGCCTTCAGAGGGTTGTTGTCTTTGGAAATGGTGAAGGTAGGCCCCTAGAAATTGGGTTCAAACGCCCTCAGAGACTTACTTCTTGTAACTAAGAGTAAAGGCGGACGCCTTTAATGTAGAGGAGGATACATCCGTTACTTAGCTTATGTCTTCTTGTTAAGGCGGGTGCCTCTGGAGTAAATCAACATGGTTTCATCATTTTCGAGCCAAATTCTTCTTCTTTTAATGGTTCTCACCTCAAGGTTACTAAAACATGAAACAAGTAAAGCAACACAATTATGCTAAAAAACAAACAAAAGTAAGCCAAAATATTAGTGAGGAGTTGGTATAAAACCAACTAATCAAATAACCCAAGCCTAGCATTTGCCTGTCCTCAATCAAAAAATCACTTTTAAAAGAGAAAACATAACAAGCTAGCAATCAAGAATGAAACTATAACTATGAGCAAATGCTCTAACCGAAATAACTTTGCTTCTTTTATGCCCTAGCCATCTCTATGTGGGATTAAGGAACAACAAACACATAAGGTCAAGAGGGTTTACACATATATATGTTCAAAATGAAGCGAGTGCAAGGATCACCAACTATATATTGGCCTACTCTCATGCAATAGGCAACCATTCAAAACACAGACCCCAATACATAGGCATCAACGATGTTTTCTTTACGTTGATGACATCTTACTCATTGGAAACAATGTAGCAAGATTGGTAGAAGTAAATAAGTGGTTAGACATCTAGTTCAAAATGAAAGATTAGGGAGCAACTAGCCCAATTCTTGGGATCCAAGTGATTAGGGATCACAAGAAAAGAATGTTAGCACTGTCTCAAGCTTCTCATATAGACAAGACAGTAGCCAGGCATAAGATGGAAATTTCCAATAAGGGATATCTCGTTTCTAAAAAGGGAGTTGACCTATCGAAAGAGCAATGTCCAAAGACACCTCAAGAGGAAGAGAACATGAGACATGTGCCCTATGATTTGGCTATGGAAAGCCTCATGTATGTCATGTTGTATACTAGGCACGACATCTGCTATGATATAGGCATAGTGAGTTAGTACCAATCGAATCATTGATAACATCCATTGATTACAATCAAGATCATTTTCAAGTATTTTAGCATAACAATAAATGATATGCTAGTGTAGTCCAGTGGAGATATGGTTCTCACGAGATACACTGCCTCTAATTTCCAGACTGAAAAGGATTTAAGAAATCCACATCTGGATTTGTGACACCATCGGTGGTGGAGTCATTGTATAGAGGAGAATAAAGCAAAGTTGTATGTCTAACTGCACCATGGAAGCCGAATGTGTTGCTTCTTCAGAAGCTGCCGAAGAGGATGCATAACTCTAGAAGTTCTTGGTTGAGCTAGAAGTCATTCAAGACATGGACAAGTCTATAAAACGCGAATGTGTCAACAATAGGGTTGTTGCCAATCCAAAGAACCGAGAAGCCATAAGAGGTCAAAGAATATCGAGGGAAAGTATCATCTCATAAGATATATAGTACACCTGGGGAGACGTATCGTATAGAAGATTGCATCTGAGGATAATCTGGTAACCAAGATGCTTCTTGCTTGAAAGTTTGAGAAGCACTTAGGCGGTGAAGGACTTCAAGACATGGGTTATTTTCTCTAGGTTTTAGGCCAAGTAGGAGATTGTTAAACTTGTGAAGGAATTCATAGCTACATTACGTGTCATGAAACATATATGTAGAGCGAAAGCGTAAGATAGGTGTGTGCATATTAAAAAATTAAAAAGTTCCCAACCAAAGATCCATGCTAATTTATATAGGTTTAATGTGAGTTAAGGAGAAATTTATACCTTTTGGGAGTTTTCACAAAGTTCCTTCAAGGCAGTTTCCTTCTTGGAGGTGCTTAATTTATCGCTCTCTATGGAAGTCCACAAAACCACACCTATTGGATACTTATACAACACTTTGTATAACAATATATATATATATCTGTGTATAGAGTGCTATGTCTTCACTTATGGTTCAAGAAGATAAGAAGCAAGATCAAAATCTTTAACCACAACTATTGGATACTTATAAAACACTTTGAATAACAATATGTGTGTGTGTATATAGTGTTATGTCTTCACTTATGGTTCAAGAAGATAAGAAGCAATATCAAAATCTTTCACCCCTTATCCTGTATATACTTTCGGTTAAAGAAAGAAAGAAGGAGGGAGGGAGAATTTCTCTTTTCTTCTATCAAAAACAGCAAATGCATAATCTTCTTCACATATGAATGTATGAAGGTGTTTATAGAGTTAGACATGGCCTTGAGATGCAAACACATGTCCACATGGATTAACGTTTAATCCTAGCCATACATGTGTACATGGTTTTGAGCTACCCAGGTTTTTATCCCATGGTTTTGTAAAACTCTTACATTCAACCTTTATATACAACTCTTTATATATGAACACATTATTGCATGTAACCTTATTGAATATGCATCCTATTCATGTATTCTAATAGGAAAAAAAATAACCGCTAACTTCATATATATCATAAATGAAGTGTATTAACATTCCACTAACTCTTTAGTATATTCCAACTTAGAAACCACCAATTTGAGGTTTTGATGTAATACAATACATACCACAAACCTTTCATTTTTATGTTTGTGACCCCATAATTACATTTGAGTCCCTCAAGAATCAAATTCTAGAAATTGACCCCTTAACTAATCCTTTATTCAATTTTAACCCCTAGAGAAATGACCCAACTAGAGATCATCATATTGTCAATGGTCGATACTCTATAGAATAGTAGGTGTAACTGATCCTTACATTTGAAATCAGCATAGAGATTTTGAGTATGGATGTCATTCTTTAATTCTATTCGGAGTTACACCAAAAATGGGTAACAAAGAATAATTTTGGGAGTGGTATGAAATATGGAAGGATTGTGAGTGGTCAATAATGAACTCCTCACTCCTAAATAGTTAGGAAAATATATCTCTATAGCCACTTGTAAGAAGACATGAGAAGACTTTGCAAAATATGGGTTTAATTAGGAAAATATTTCCTAATTAGTACTCAAATATCATGATTTTCAGAGCAAGAAATTTTTAGCATATATAGCGAGGATGACAAATAACCTTAATATGCAAGTTAGGAATATGAATAAGGTGAAATGATATTAATTACACGAGAGCCAGTTCTTAAAATGAATAGTTTTCTTCCATGATTATTCTCAATGCTTGTGTGACCATGATATTTTGTTAGAGATCACTCATGGTCTATGGATTATAATTAGTGATTAATGAATTAAAAGTGTTTAATTCATTAATCGTAATTCAATTATGTTAATTCAAAGTCAATTACCAAGTTATTGGAAACCTATAAGGTCACACACGTTAACATCAAACCATAGCTATAGGGGTCATTTTGCATTTTTTGTGAAATGAAGAGTTCAAAATGAAGTTTATAAAACTTCAAGGACTTGTTGATAATTATGGGATCACAAATGTAATATATGAAAGGTTGTGGGATGTATATTATATATATCAAAACTCTATTAGTTAGATATGACATATATATTTATTTATATTTATGAATTAGTGGAGAATCCCAACAATTTATATATATTATACATAATGTTGTAACAAATTTTACACCAATCAAATTACATACAATGGTTGCATGACCAGTCAAAATACATGCAATGGTTGCATGACCAATGAAATTACATGTGATGGTAAAATAATATACAAAGAGTTGTATATATTTGTTGAGTGTAAAATCTCTACAAATCAAGTGCACTTGTAAGGCTAAGATCATTTATTCGTCTACAAACTTGGACATGTGTTTACATCGTAAACACATGGAAACCTCTATAAATATCTCCAACACTTCCATATATGAGAGATTGATGCATTCGAAGGTTTTGATAGAATTTTGCGAACTTTCCTCTACTATTTTCTCTCACTACCCATGAGCACCAAGGAGAAGACGGGTGAAAATTTGCTTAAGTTTTTATTCACCATTCTTAGATCTCAAGTGTGGAGTTAGCACTCCTAAACTCACATATAAGTTAGACAATAAAGCTCTATAATCCTCAAGGGAAGTGATGGTGTTGACTACTTTAGAGGGAGGGCATTTGAACACATTGAAGAAGGGGGCTACCTACAGCTAGAGAATTTGTCTTGGGGTATAAATTTTCCTTCTCCCTTGAATATTAAGTTATGTAAATTAGCATGTGCCATGAAAACAAGGGACTCTAAATTTTTGTTATGCCTGTTTTGCACACACATTTTTCAGGCTTCCATTCACTTCATGCTACATGATCATAGACTAGATGTTAGAGTTCCTACAACAATGAACCATGAATTAATATACTCATATTATGGTTAATGAATTAAACTACTTCTCGTTAATCCCTAATTCATGTCCACAGACCATGAGGGACATCTAGCAATATGTCATGGCCATCCAAGTACTGAGAATGGTCATATAAGAGGCTCTATCCTTCAAGAACTAGTTCCCGTGTAATTCTTATCCCATCAACTTTTCATATCCAAGTATAGCATATAGAGCTTGTTTGTCATCATTTTGAATATATGCTTAAGATTTTTAGTATTGAAAATCATTATCTTTGCGTATTAGGTTTACAAAAGCTTATCATGATTTCCTACAAGTGGTCAAAGGGATATCCACTTCTAACTATTTAGGAGTGGTTAATCCTTTATTGATCACTCATAATCCTTCAGTATTTCATATCACCCCCAAAACTACCCATTATTACTCATTTACGGTGTAACTCTAACTAGAATCAAAGAGTGACATCCATAATCAAGATTCCATGGTGATCTCAAGTTCATGTATCACTTGTACCTTCTATTCTTTAGAGTATCGACCATTGAAAATATGGTGAACTCCATTCGTGTCAATCCAATTTACTTGTTAACTACAAACATTCATGTTCTAGCTCAGGTGTCACTACACCATAGTTGATGAGATCAACTACTCCCTTCAAAAATGATATTTGTATTAGTGATGCCCTGTCTAACTAATACTATGGTTTATGATGTTTACTATTGATAACTTTATTAAAGTGGGCTCATTATCACTACTCTTTGTGATCTACTCTTAGTTATCAATAATTGGGTTTCATTATTCGTCATTTAATACAAGCAGTAAATAAAACAAATAATGAAGAATGCCACAAATCAATATGCTTTGATATAAAAGTATTGGTACAAATGGCCCTAAATTTATTGGTGTTAGGGCACAACAATAACAACTTGGTGCCTTGTGAGCCATGTATTGAACAATAGAATGCTGAATTTTCCCTTGAATGAAGTTTATATTTGCCTTGTTTGTTTATATTATGTGTTTTATATAAAATTAAGCATCAGTGGAATTTCATGATTGCAATAGATGTAACTTGACAGTACAGTAAGAAGCGACTTGTGGGAGGATTGCAGTAAAAGATTGCAATCTAAAACAAAGTCCACGGTCATACAAATTAAGTTTTGGAAAGATATGAGTTGGGATATCAAGACTTTCTATGACCATTAGAATTGCCTATAAATCCTTGTGAATTAAATGGTTGATCCGGGCTGTTGATGTAGCATACCTAGATGGAGAATCCTACATGTAGAGAAGTTTTTCTATGTAGGACTAAGCGGATTGTGATAGTGAGACCATAAATCTCTGTTAGCCAAAGAGACTTCTATTGCATCACAAAGATGTTCATGTATAAGTTATTTAAATCTTGAGTATCCTAAGACACTCTGGTTTATGGCTTTTGGTTCTTTGACTTGATCGGTAAGACACCATTGTGGCTACACATGTCGAACTCCTTTCATCTTGAGAGCTGAATGAAGTAGATACTAGTGAATCCTTGGTACAAGATAGACTTCATCTCTCTCTTTGGTCTATAGGGGTGAGAGTTGAATCATGGTTCCCACGAGAGGTTTATTGGATACATGAACGAGAACATTCAGACACGAATGAAGAATCATCGAATCAATTTGTTCATTAAAGAATAGTATTCGTGGTGCAAGATACATTTAAGTGGGTTAATAGACATTGGACCTAGACCTATTTGTAAAAATATTGGGTGAAGGATAATGTATACGCAATAATTTTATCAATAGATGTTCCTAGAGTAATCTTAAAATAAGAAAGACCATATGAGACAGACAATAAGTGACATATCTAAAATAAATAAATGAAACTACTAAGTGTAATCTACTACTTCCAAGCAAGTATATATCCTTCTTCTAAAACTTAAAGGTCATGCTTAATTAAGAAAGTAAATTTTCAAAAAAAAAAGGAAATAAGGGGTACATCCCTATTTGAATTAAAACGGGGCTTGGGTTGTTTCCCAAGAAGCGCTTCTTTAACGTTACTAGCTTGACATCAGTTGCTTTTAATCCTTGAGATGAACGACAGCTTTGTCATTGACAATGCCACCTTCAAATACGGCTTCAACCTATGGACATTCACCTTATATGTTACTTTGTCAAGATGAGCAATTTCAATGGCTTCATGGGGAAATACTTGCACAATTTCAAATGGCCCTGAACACCAGGACTTTAGTTTTCCTATAAATAACCAAAACCTTTAGTTGAATAATAGAATTTTTGCGCTAGGTAAAAGTACCTCCTTGAAATGTTCTTGTCATGCCAAACCTTTGTTCTTTCCTTTTAGATCTAGGCGTTCTCATATGCATCATTTCGTAGTTTATCAAGTTTGTTTAACTAAAGAGTCCTCTTTTCTCCCACTGCTTGCATATCAATGTTTAACTTCCGCACATCCCAATATGCCTTATGTTCCAACTCCATGGGAAGATGGCAAGCTTTACCAAATACCAATTGGTATGGGGACATACTTATTGGAGTCTTGTATGCAGCCCTATAAGCCCATAGTGCATCATCCAATTTTCTTGCCCAATCCTTCCTTGATGAGTTCACTATCTTTTCAAGAATTTTCTTCATCTCCCTGTTTGAGATCTTGGCCTGACCATTTGTTAGTGAGGGATATGCCAAAGTGGTGCAATGGCAAAATCCATACTTGGTCAGTAGGGCTTTAAATTGCTTATTGCAAAAGTGTGTTCCACCATCACTAAAAATGCATCGGTGAAACCTTGTAAAAATATTCTTGCGGAAGAATTTTAACGCAATTGTGACATCATTTATTGGGGAGACGATTGCTTCAACCCAATTTGAAACGTAATCCACAACTACCAAAATATACATTTGACCAAAAGAAGGTGGAAATGGTCCCATGAAGTCTAGTCCCCAAACATCAAAGAGTTCAACTTCGAGGATGGATTGGAGAGGCATATCACTTTTATTTGAAATTTGTCCCATCCTTCGGCATCGGTCACATGAATTCACAAAGGATTGAACATCCTTAAACAGTGATGGCCAATAAAAGCCACATTGTAGTACTTTGGTTGTTGTGCTGTTTTCTCCAAAATGATCTCCACATTCGAGTGAATGCAATGATTCAGGATAGAACTCATTTCTTCCTCATGGACCATCTTCTGATGACCTGATCAGAGCAGAATTTGTACAAGATGGGTTCATCCCAAATAAAGTACTTCACTTGAGAGAAAATGCTTTTTTTTGTTGGTAAGATAATTCTGGCGGACTTAACTTACAAGCAAAATAGTTTACATAATCGGTATACCATGTCTCCTCGCTTGCTTGTACTACTAGCAAGCTTTCATCTTTGAAATAGTCATTAATAGGGAGTTTGTCAACTTCAGTCACATTGTTGCCTTCCAAACGAGATAATTGGCCGGACACCAAGTTTTTAGAGCCTTTCTTATCTTTGATCTCCACATCAAATTCTTGCATCAACAAAATCCAATGGATTAATCGAGGCCTGGCATCCTTTTAAACCATGAGGTATGTGATTGCATAGTGATCTGTGTACACCACAATCTTGCATCCAAGGAAATATGGCATGAACTTGTTGAATGCAAAAACTATTGCAAAACGTTCCTTCTTTGTTGTGGCATAATTGAGTTCAGACGCATTCATCATTCTGCTTGCATAATAAATGTTTTTTCCTTTTTTTGTCCCAGCACAACTCCCACGGCATAGTCATTGGCATCACACATAATTTCAAAGGGCATCTCCCAATTTGATGCATCAATGATAGGGGTCATTGTATGTTTCTCCTTCAGAAATTTGAAAGCATCCAAACACTTCAGTGTAATATGATGGAAATCTTTAATGAATCTTTGGTAAAAGCCTGCATGGCCTAAGAAAATACTTACTCACTTCACGAACAAACGTGGGGGTAGCCGGGCTATTACCTCGATCTTTGACTTATCCATTTCTATCTCCAAACTTGACACCTTGTGTCCTAAAACTATTCCTCCATGTACCATGAAGTGGCATTTTTCCCAGTTCAAAACTAAGTTGGTGTCTTCACACCTCGCCAAGACCCTTTTCAGATTACATTAGCAGCCCTCAAATGAAGATCCAACTATGGAGAAATCATACATGAATACCTCAATGATGTGTTCCACCATATCTAATAAAATGGCCATCATGCATCTTTAAAAAGTGGTCGGGGCATTGAATAGCCCAAATGATACAAACCTAGCCAACTATGTGACTAAACCCAATATCAATTATTGGTGTTTTAAATCCAAGATTAAAAAGACAGTTTGTTTGAGCAATTGACCCCACAACTATAAAGAGTTGGAAACTAAGGCTACGGTTTCGAAAAATATAGCCGCCACCAAATGGAACCATGAAGAGAACTTGTCTCAACCAAGAACCAAGGATAAGGCCGTAAGAATGACGCCACTAGAATTCAAAAGAAAAACATGATAAGTCGAAAGAGTTTTCGTAAAAAGTTAGGAGGCACACCTCACTAAACACTTTGATTAATCTACAAAATTGGTGTTTCTACGATTTTAGAAACTTGGCCAAGTCCCCTATTTATAGGGTAGGAGAGTTCAACCATCTCACAACTAAATACATGAATTTG